>JAQGBJ010001781.1:0-20551 GCA_034698345.1 Sphaeridia pumilis
AAAAGCATAGTTATATAAGTAAGAGCCGCACGTGTTCATTTTACTAAAATTTACTTTAGCTTCACACTTAACATATTAAACCAACCTCTTTCCTATATTGATTACTTTTTGTTCGACGCCTTTCTGCAAAACACGAAAACTTACGGACATGTTTTAGCGTCAATCGACGAGCAAGTTCCGGTTCCTGAAGCTTTTAGCTTATCAGAAACAGCAAGTTATGTCATTCATCAAGCTATTGCTTTCACCTTCACCTTGAGAGGATTCCACGTTGTTACTTAAGCTTATGCAACGTTATTTGAGGCTTTCTCTCTTTCACTGTTGAAATTGGTTGGTTCACTTGTTTGCTCCTATGTATACATACCGGAAGTTATGAACCAACAAGCAATTTTGGTGTCTCCTGGAAAATGTTGTCGTGACTAACCGAGTTTACTTAAGCAAAAGCTTGTAAACATTTTCAAAGGGGCACAAAACGTTGTGGGCTGTTGATCAATAATCAATTCATAATTGTTAACGGGTTTCCACTGCATTCTGTACTGGCAAAAGGTGTATAATTTGCACGTGGGCAGATTACATGCCCATTATGTGTAATATGATATTCACCAAACAAAACGAGCGAAAATCCGAAGCCATAATTACAGTTGCATGTGTACAAGAAGAAAAGCAGAAATTATTGTCTTGATTGACTGAGGGAAGGTGTGCAAATAAACAGAATGACTCGTGAAAATAATCGTGTATAATTTCTGTTCTGTACATAGTAAAATTGATCCACTTGAATTCAAAGAGTTATAATTTTATTTTGTTTGATTTCAGATTGGTGCTATGAAGACACTGAATGCGGTAAGCAAAAAAGAAGGCTTGTTAATTTTATGACTTGGGCGTCAATGAATTAATGGCGGCTGTTAAAAACATGAGCATTAATGCAGCTGAATGCACGTAAAAATTATTAGAAATTGTCCCACATTTTGCTGACAATTGACTTCTTGAAAGACACATTTTTAACGAGTCCCTATGATCTCCTCGCCTCCTGATCATAAAACTGACACCAAGAAATATTTTATCGTGTTAATTCAACCTGATTAATTTTAATAGACCCGTATCACTGGGCTGGGTCCTGCAAGACAGGCAAGTCGCAATCGCCCATTGACTTCAACACCACTTTACTTCGCAGCCAAGAGAGAATTATCAACAGGAGACTTCGATTCGACACCGACTACCTCAAAGCCTACGAGAACTTTTACATCCTCAACAATGGACATACAGGTATGGGGTCGTAAAAATGTCTCTGATGGGCTGTAAAACATTGTAAAAAATGTTCAACCAACGTTTCTAATTCAACAGTACAAATTCAACTGGAGCGCAACCCAACTTCGCAGTGCCACGTGGACGGAGCAGGACTCAGAGGTTCTTACGTCTTTGCCCAAATGCACTTCCACTGGGGTCGGACGAGCGCCACGGGATCTGAACACACTGTTGATGGCCGGCAGTAAGTATATAAACACATTGTGATTTTCATGCCCTGGCTTGAATTAATAGCTACTAAAGAGAAGAAACCCACATTTACTGACTTCAGCTACCCCATCGAAGTCCACTTCGTCCACTACTCGGACAGGTACGACAGTCTCACAGACGCCCTGCAGGACAACAATCGAAGGGCCGTTGCAGTCCTTGGTTTCTTCTTCCAAGTGGTTCCAGGCGACAATCCCGCGCTGTCCTCCATCATCGACGCCCTTGCCCTCGTCCAAAAGCCTGACAAGGACATTAAGGCTGCGCAGGGCAAGCTCAACTTGACCGCGCTTCTCCCCTCTCACATGAGCCTGTGGCGCTACGACGGCTCCCTCACAACGCCATCTTGCGCTGAGAAGGTCATTTGGAGTGTCCTTCGAAGTCCTGTGGGGATTTCTGAGAAGCAGGTATGTTTGCGAGCTTGCATAGGTCATGTCAAAAACACTATATTAAATAATTTCCAATTCCACTGAGCAGCTGGAAGCCTTCCGTGACCTGCTCGACGGCCATGGAAAACCAATGGTCAACAACTTCCGGCCCGTCCAACCCCTCGTTCGGCGCCCCATCAAGTTTTATGAGATTGACAGATTCGATATCAAGTCCGATGACGAGCATAACGAAATCGATGAGATGAACGTCGATGAATCTGAACTCTTCTCCACCGTCAATCCGCCCACTCACGGCCATGGCATCGACCACGAGGCTCCAGGACCCTCTTCAGCTCCCGGAGGCCATAGCAAAAAGCCTGGAGACAGCAACGGCGGAGGTCACCGAAGTTCTGGTCCTGCTAGCAGTATGCCGATCCTCTCACTCATTCTCCTCTTTGCTTCTGCTCTTTTATTATGTCAGCACGAGCGGTAAATTATGCCTTCCATCTTTGTATATAGCGCCATCTGTTGGCGTCCCTGTAAAAAAGGTAGCTACTGGCGCAGCTCCACAAAAGTTCCTGTGTACAACATTATTGCGTAGTCATCCAAAGTGTAGAGAGAAGCATGAGAAGGGTCGATTGCTTCCATTTGCCAAAAGATTCAGTACATGTGTAATTAATAGAGAAGGTAAATGTTTCAGTGTTTGTTTTGATTGGTGAAATTGACTGTAGATATTATATACTGACCAGGGAATTTCCGTCAAGTGTTTTGCAAAATGTCGAGCATATGTTCAGCATCTAGTCCATTCTGTAAAATATTGTAAAAGTAATTTAAAATGTAGGAAGAGAACGTTGAAGAGGGAGTCAACGTGCAGGTTTGTGTTGTTGTGTAATAACTTTACCAATTACCGTGTGATAAGTCAACGTGAAGAGATTAATTGTTACCTGTGCGAATAAAGCTTTACCAAATTGTATACATCTGTATGTATCTTTGTATGCTGTGTCAAGGCGTCGGATGAGACACGTGTCTGGTTCAAAATCCTATAAATGATTCATAGAAGGTGATGCAAAATTTATTTAAAAGCATGTTTCTCCACCGTGGATAACATACCCGGCTTCTCCCCCTAATTTAATGTTAAACGGCGAATGATCCGCCAAAAATGTTCATTCAGCTTTTACAGATGCTCGACGGATATTTTTAGCAAAACCTTGCGAATATGTGGCGAAAAGATTGCAAGATTGTTCAGGCTTTATATTGTGAAAAATGATTAATTTTGCTCAAGCTATTGTTGTGGATATAATGTAAGAACACACGTTCCTGTGTCGCTGAAAAATTGTGGTATTATTGCTGACTCACAGTGCTGAGCAAATGGCAAAATGGCAACGTCCTTTTGTAATTTTGTAATGTTTCGTGGTGACTGGCAAATAAGCAACAATCACTTTCAGCTTCATTACCAGTCTTGGGCGAAAAATCCGGTACAAACGTAAATAATTAAAAATTTTCAGGGTTTCAGTTTCGGAAGCTTCCCAGAATCTGGTGCTTCCAGCGCCAGAGCCTTGGCCGTTTCTTCAGATTGTTTCATCGCCATTACTATTTTCCTGTACCGCATTTTTGTGCAAGTTTCAAAAGGTTTCGAAAAAAGTAAAGGTTTTATTTTTCATTATTCATCAAAGTTTGAGAGTCAGTCATTGATTGAGAAGCTTTCTACATGTAGTTTGCTAAAGTTGCACAGAACGCCATCTATCCACAGAGCACTGAAATTAAAGCCCGAATTTTCGCCACCATTTTGCTCTTGTGGAATAATTTTAATTTATAAAAATTCAAGGTTTTTAATGAGAGCGTGAGAATCCAGCTGACCTATTTCATGCCTTTCTTAGAGACTTGTTTCTCTCCAGTTTCTGAAAAATTCTCACGGAGCGAAACTGGATGGAAGTAAATACGTGGACCTGGACAAGACTTTATTTCACAGGCTGGAGGACAAACTTTAATCCTTTGGGACCAGCTTAAGATTTATTTTATGATTCAGCATGTGGCTTGAACTGACTCAGACTCGTTTCAAAATCTTACTCACTAACATGCTCGTCTCGTTCTGTAGCTTATCTTGACATTCTGTAAAGAATTCTGACAATTCTGTTAATTACCGTTCAAAACACATTAGTGCGCTACATATATTTGACGCCCACGAAAATGTGGCACTTCTAAAACAAACCATTTTTGAATAATAACTAACAAATCACCTTTGTGTGACAAAATCATCAGGCGTTATTTATGGATCTTTCTTGGATGGTTTGTGTGGCTGATTGTGGCTTTTGAAAGCAAATAAAAATAGATGAGGCGACAGCTGAGACCAATACAGCATTATTTGAGCAGTTAAAGTTTCAGTCAGTTTTAAATGTATTTATTATTGATATCTCCATCATATCGACCATCCAAAAGCCGCGTCTGGCATGGATAAATGAGTGTGATTGAAACAGTCAATGTTCTCGCCAAATGGTCATTTCACTGGAATTAATCCAATTCAACGTTAGCAAACACTCGCTGTGAATTAAATCTAGAGCTTCACCAGCAGACTAAAGATTTCCGTTCAAGTGACATGACAGTTGACCTCTGAAGTCACAAGAAGAATCGTAAAACAAACTTCAGTTTCACAACTTTCCACGGTACTTCATTTTGAGCGAGAGATGGCGGCGCAAAATAGTGTTCCGCTTACCGCAGCCCTTTTATTGGCGCTCATCGCTCTTGCAGCTGAGGTCAAGTGTCAACTTCGAGTGGAGCTCGGAGCGACACGAAGTGTCCAAAAGTGGATTGTTCAAAATCCAAATAAATGTAAGTTGTGCAAAAATTCATTTCTATACTAACAGTTCCCAAAACTATCATTTTTTATGACTTTTGCAGCCATTTCCGTACCAGCTCAAGTCCCCGGCGGAATCTACTCCGACCTTGAATCAGCGAGCATTTTCAGCAACCCCATTTACTACGGCTTCAACGATGTAGAGACTCGATGGGTGGGCCGGGAAAACTGGACTTTCTCCAGACATTTCAATGGTAAACTACATGACGTGAGCAACCAACTTAATCTTCACAGATTCTTTAACTGAGTCTCGATATTTAAAACAATATTCCAGTCGATCAGCGGGTTCTTGAGCAAACCCAAGTTTTTTTGGTCCTGGAAGGCGTCGATACAGTTTCAACCGTCTGGATCAATGGCCAAGTTGTCGGTACCACAGAAAACATGTTTGTCCGCTACATTTTTCAAGTGAAACAGTTTTTAAAGGTACTTCAGACTTCGTGAAATTGTAATATAACCTTTTTATAAGAAGTTGATGGCATAATTTCAAAAATCCAAGCCCAGTAATAACACCATCGAGCTGAGCTTCCAGTCACCAATCGCGTACTCCTTGGCAGCTTACAACGAGCAGGCCAAAAGCTACGCGGTTCCTCCGACATGTGTCCCCAAGTCTTACAACGGAGAATGTCACGCTAATCATATTCGGAAGATGCAGGCCTCATTTTCTTGGGATTGGGGTATGTACTTGAAGTTTTTCTTCGAACTGGTCATTTCAACCCTTTTTCGAACCTCTTAATTTACAAGTGGAATCGGTCATGATTAATTCAGGTCCTGCATACCCATCGTCGGGAATTTACAAAGACATTTACTTGGAAGGAGTGAGCGGAGGAGTCATTCGAGATATTTTGGTCTTCACAACTTCAAACAATACTGCTCCGGACGAGACCGCCAACACAGCTTGGAACCTCACTGTCCGGGTTTTCTTACAATCTAGCGAAATCCCCGAAGGCGACGATCTTGATACCCTTCGAATGAAGTTGAAGACCGGAAGAAGGAAGCATTTTTCTGTTACTCGCAAGTTCAAGCTAAAGAAAGGTGCTGAGCAAGTTGAGCAGTTCACTATTTTGGTTCCCGTGCGTTCAAAATCTTTTTGAAATGACAATGAGCTTTTTGGAAGTTGCTACAAAGGCTAATTTTTTAGGGAGATCAAGTGAAACTTTGGTGGCCCAACGGCTACGGGTCTCAGCCTCTGTACAACCTCAGCGTCAAATATACTTCAACCCGATACAAACTGTATAGCAAGAAAATTGTCAGAATGGGCTTCAGAACAGTGGAGCTTGTTCAGGATCCGGTTGATGACAAGGATGGGGCAAAAGGTACGTAGATCGAAGTTGGTATCAATCGGACATTGATACTCACCGAGTAATTGGTCATTTTTAAAGGCTTGACGTTTTACTTCCGAATCAACAATCTTCCAATATACGCCAAGGGCTCCAACATGATCCCCATCCACGTCCTGCCCGAAAAGGTCACCGCGGAATCAACAGAATGGCTCCTCAAGTCCGCCGCGATGACCCATACCAACATGATCCGAATTTGGGGCGGTGGGATTTACGAAACGGATCTTTTGTATTCTGTAGGTCCTCTACAATGTTTGAAGCAATATTTATTTACTTGAACTTGCATAACAAGTCTTTGTTTTTTCAGCTTGCAGACCAGTACGGAATTATGATTTGGCAAGATTTTATGTTCGCCTGCGCCATGTACCCAGTCAGAGACCAATTTCTAGAAAGTGTGGAACAGGAAATCGAAGCTCAAGTACGCCGCTTGCACCACCACCCAAGCATCGTCTTATGGGCTGGAAACAACGAAAACGAAGCTGCGTTAACCGGAAACTGGTACGGAACTTCAGGGCAGCTCAAGGATCGCTACTACGAAGACTACCGGAAGCTGTACATTGCAACTGTCAAGGCCACTTTGGACAAGTTGGACAACTCAAGGCCATTTTTGAGTTCAAGTCCCACCAACGGCAAGAAGACCGAAGAACAAAATTGGCTTGCTGATGATCCTTATTCAAACCTCTACGGCGATGGTATCTACAGAAAAAAATATTTCCAGCGCATTGGCGTTGCAATTCATTCCAATTAATTAAACTTATTTGCAGTCCACTTTTACAACTACTTTGCTGACTTGTGGGACACCAAAGTATACCCGCAGACCCGCTTCGCCTCCGAATACGGTTTCCAGTCTTGGCCGCATCCTGAAACTCTATATACGGTATAACAGTACGCCATATAAATCTTGAAAAATGAAATTCAAAAATGGCAATCCGCTCCAACTGCTCAGGTACTCAATCGAACCAATGTCTCTGAAGTCCACTGGGAGTCACCAGCCATGGACCATCGGCAGCACCTTCCTGGTGGTCAACGTTACCTCCAATTACAAATCGACCTTCACTTGACAAAGCCTACGAGTCCTAAATCGGCATCTCAATTCGAGAATATGATTTACCTGTCTCAGGTCAACCAGGCGGTGGCCATTAAAACTCAAACTGAATTTTACCGCCGAATGATGGGACGCTTGTACGAAGACGGGAGTGGAATGAACATGGGAGCTTTGTATTGGCAGCTGAATGACATTTGGCCAGGGGCGTCTTGGGCTTCAATCGGTGAGCATCGATTGGGGCTTACAGGTCAGAGGTCAAAGTTGATTTAAGGCGCATTTTGATTCTTAGATTCCCTTGGAAGATGGAAACTGCTTCATTACTACGCCAGAAAATTCTTTGCCCCTACAATCTTGTCGGCATTTTCTGAAGGAGCGCAGTTGATAGTTAACTTCGTTTCCGACATCCCTGTGAGTACAAAGTCCGTAGCAACTGCTGGAATTTTCAAATTATCCAATGGAGCTTCTTCCAAGATTTACGAAGACGTCCTTTCAATGAGTCCAGTAAGCTGTAAATTCAGGACCCAACTATGCATAACTGCCTCCAACTTTCTAAAACTGTGAGATGACTTTTTGCAGACCGCCAAGCCAGTTTCTCGCCAAATCTCCACAATTCCAGACTCTGTCTACAAGGAAAAATGCAATCAATCTGATTCAGCCTGCTTTTTGCACCTGTCGGCGCCTGGGCTTTCGGACAACTTTCTCTTCATCACATATCCATTGAAAGCTATCGTCTTGCCAAATCCGGAATTGAAAGTCGTCAATATCGCACCAGCAGCCTCGCGAAATTTCTCATCCGTTTGGGAACCAGCCACGACGCTTGAAATTACTTTGGACTCCTTGGAAGTCGCTCTATTTGTTTCTCTCAGTTTCCGGCAGAACAACGTCCATCACGTTTTCAGCGACAACGGTTTTATAATGATTGGACCGAAGATAGTGTATTTCGAGTCTGAGCAGATCATTTCGCTCACCGAATTTCAAGTGAATTTTGATGTTGAATCTCTTTTTGAAGTTATGCCCAGCTGATAGAGTCTATATTAGCATTGAAGCAAGAAGAAATTAAAAACGTGCAGAGGCAGCAAGCAAAGCGAAAAATTGTAACATGAAGACGCATCTTCCTCATTTATAGATAAGTTGAGAATTTAAATTCGTCTATCGTTACAATATGGAAACACATTGGTTCGCTCAAGGCGAGCAGAGGTCTATTATACTTAAATGATGATGATGGGAACCTGTACCTATAATCCTGTGGCTAAGCAATACCTTTGAATGCTAGTTGGATCAGAATTGAAGACGAACAAGTTTTCTTATTTGTTGCTGGAGTCAATCTCTCTCGCTCTACAGACTTACTTTTTAGATTTTTTAAAGTACTCCAGAATCGGTGTTCTGTGTCAAAATACTTTTCGAATCTTGAAATGGCGGGTCATTCTAATAACGTTGAACGTAAACTCACGTTAAAGTTCCAGGAGGACTGGTTGCATCTTTACCCGCCATCCGGACAAGAACTTCACTGGAGTCTGAGCGGTAAGTGTGCCTATTACTTTATTATTCTGAGGGCGGAGATATTTTTCGTGACAACGACTTTAACCAACTTCTTTTTTTCACTGTGTATAGATTCCCTGAGAGAATATTTCAGTAACCAAGCTACCATCCGCGTCAGATTGAAACCAGGAGCAGGCCTGCGGGTCCACTTCGAGGTTCAGGAATTCAACCACGGTAGTCCAAAGGAAAATGAACTGGGCCGAGAGGTTGTGGACACCTCGTTTAGAGGTGTTGAGGTCTTAGTGCCGGTAGGACATTTTGGAGAAGCTAATTACACTGCAGTAGTCGGTAAGTCCACGCATTTCTTTAAGTTTCTTTTTACCACTAGTCGTTTCGCAACAAACCAGATTATACCGCCAAAAAATTAAAGCTCTTATGCATACATGTAACCTGATGCTAATTGGATTCTTGTTTTGTTTTGCAGCTGGCTACACAATAAAAATTGCAGCATCCAACTTTTAGAAGTTATCTAAGATTGTCTAACCTAACGAGGGGGGGGGCTTTATGTTTGCTAGTAATATATGGCTCGTGGCATTGAAGCCTGGGTGGGGTATGTACATGATCTTTGCAAGTTATTAATAAATGTTGAGCACGACGTTTGTTCTGAATGTGAATTGTCCATTTTTTGTCCATCCACAGACACTTAAGCTTTCCAGGAAAAACTCGTTGGTAGAAGGGTTAATTTTAGCTCAGAGATTCTCGCATGTATTGTTCATCCCCAAAAGGTGAGATTGCGATCAGTCCAATTTGGTCAAGTCAGCTATAAGGTAGCAGGTCGCATCAAGTCAACCAGTTGATTCTGTTGGGCCTTGAAGTTGGCCATTTCCAGGGATCAAGCTTGGCTACTATGGAAGTCTTTAAAGAAGAAAACGATGCTCATCGGAAGCCCTTGGAGCAACTCGAAGAGCAGCCGGTCGACAACACTTTGACTTCAAATGACCTGGTAAAAACCCGCCGTGATTTATGTTTGATTGATTTATCATCATGAGCCATGTTATGTAACCAGAGCATGCGATCAAGCTTAACAAAAATAATCTTTGGTTTATTGCGCAGGTTCTCGAGTCCATCTGTACGTTTCTTTCAGTGCAAGACCTCAAGAGCCTTAGGCTGGCGTCGAGGCGACTGAGTCGTGGTGCAGCCAGAATTTTGGCGAAAAAGGCTGTAGTTTGCTTGACATCGAAAACACTGGCGGGTCAAGAAGTCAGCATTGTTGCCAACAGCATCATTTCAGAACCCCCTTATGTGGATTGCAAGTGTTTGCTGGACTCTGGAAGGTGCCGATACTTTTCGGTGGACCATGAGAGCTTTCCTGGCGAGCCAGTTTGGGAAACTGGTTTTCGCCCACGCAAGTTGTCTCTCCTTGGATGCGCAGTCGCGTATCGGCTGTCACCCGAACAATTTGGCAGCGTCCAGGAGCTGGAAATTACTCGCTACAACGGGGCCTCTGGGATCAGGTTACTGCAAGATGTAGCCATTCTTTTCCCACAGCTCAAATCAATTACTTTTAAGAAGATTCAACCCCACTGCTGGGTCAAATTTGCCAAATGCTGCTGCAGCTTTTGCAAGGGCTACTTGGGTAACAACGTGGTGTCTCGAGTTAGTTATTACCATGCTCACTTTAAACGGGATGCCGACCGTTTCCTGACTGTGGATGAGAACCGTTGCGTGACTCTGGAGGAGGACCGTATCGTGACTCTGGATGAGGACGAAAGCACTGGAACGTCTGAACCCTACGCCGCCATTCCTCTGACCGACGAGCAAAGAAGAGCGGCTTCTAAACTTCCTTTGAAGAAACTGAGTTTCGAAGTTTCGCCCCATTCCAACGAATATGACTGGGAGATCACCAAGTATTTTTCAAGGCTGGAGGTAAGCATGACCAAATGATAAAGCGCAGGATTTTTTATTATGATGAATGAAGCATAACGCTTGGATCCAATTAATTTTTTGGAAAAAGGCTCTGGAAATCAAGTCGTTTCAAGATCGCTCGTTGATGGCAATGCAGTGGAATCATGACTTGTACTTTGTCGACTCCAGTTCGATCTGGTTCGCCCGAGTCAGCAGCTACGTGGACTGCTTACAATCCATCTTTCGTCATTTACCTACTTCATCGATTCGACATGTCAGCCTCAAGTATGCTTTGCATTTTAGAATTCTAAACTTAAGATAATATACATGTAAGCGTGAAAAATAATCATTGTTTGCTCCAGGTGTGGCCCGGGCGACACTGAGATCCTCCAGGAGCTCCTCAATCAACTTCGTCCACACACTGTGTCACTGGAGATTGCAAATTTTGATCTCGCCTTTCTGCCTCTGCCGGGCCTCAAGAACCACATAATGGAAGCCATGAATACGCTGCGTGTTCACTTCAGATATGCGCAAAGTTTCCTTCAAGTTCTCTACAAGACACGCTTCTTCTCCAAGTCGCAATGGACCCTGGTCTTCGAAAACGAGAAATACTATTGGATGCGTATGGAGAAAACCGAAACTTATTTCATCCTCCAGGAAAGTGGTTACACGAGCATCTGGGACAGTCCACCGGTGTACTGGGAGATCGACACTTTAATGCGTGTCCACCAGCCCAGTCTTCCCAATTACAGCTACGCCTTTCACCGCTACGGAACCACCAACGGCTTTGAAATCCTCAGACCCGAACTCTTGTTTCACCGAAACCTGCTTGAAGCAAACTGGATGCGAATCAAGGACTTCATCTGCGCAACTTGTAAAAGCTTTCCTCGTCTCCTTGTCGGTGAGTGCGGCGAGAAGATTCAAAAGCACTTCAACTATCCTCATACTTCCTTATTCCTTGAGCTTTATAATCATGTTAAATCACAACTTGTAGACCTGCCGAAATTTCGCCAAGAAGCCAACATCAGCTTCCTAAATCCGCCTCCTTGCGACACTCAACATTACGATCGAGCCTGGACCTTTTGTGCTGTACCGCAGAATGTTTTGACGAAGGTAACAAAGCGTGAAAATATTTACCAAGAATATAATCTTGATCCTACCTTTTTTTACCTCTCTTTTGCTGGACTTCTAGTGGACTCAACGGTTGGACTTGGAAACTGCGGCAGCCAAACCAACACGTTCTTGCAGCTGTCGCTCCTGGAACGCGGCGGCCAAATTCGGCCGAGCATATCCCAGTTCCCTACCTAATCCGGAAGAACCGGAGCCGCAAGTGGCATACGATCCTTCCCTTGATCCGACTATGGAATCCCATGGATATTCTCAGTCTGAAAGCCTTGAACGCGACTTTCAATTCGTCCAATAGTTTGATCATTTTGATCATAAATTATAAAAGACTAGTAGATTCGTTTCGATTTTATTGCCGTAGAATCAGTAAATTTTTTGTTCATCTGATACGCCTGCAGAATTTCGATTTTGTAGAGCTGTGTGTGACTCAATAAAAACGTATACATTAGATGTTAACCATATGAGTGTTCGCCATGACATTTATATAATCCTTGTTTCTGTGCTTGACAATGTCTTGATCAACGTCTAACAATAATTGATCCGTATCGTTAAATTATAGTGACACTACATCAACTTCGTTTCTTGCTTCAGAGGCCAGCAGGTGAATTCTGTGTATAAACTTCGTAATTGCATGCAGTCCGAATATCAGCAAACAACTGATTACAGCCAGTATATCTTATCATCAATTATTCGCTAATAAATTGGCATATCAAGAAGGATGCGACAGGTGCTCACGACGCTCCATCAAAAGATATTTGCTGATACCAAAATCACGCTTTGATCAACAAAGGCATTGCTTTCTAATCTAAACTCGTCAACTAAAATTAAAACACCTGTCCAAAAAATTCTTGATCATATTCCAGCCCAATTCCTGCAAGGCAAGCATTCAAGCCCCAGGTTATTGTTGAATTCAAGATGCTGCGACCTGCGACCCTTGTTTTTGTAGCCGCCCTTGCTTTGCTGGGGTCAGCTGCCGCTAAACTGAAATTTAGCGACACCCAACTTCCAGAATCTTACCTCAGCCTCAACGCTCCGCGGGACCTCGACGTATGGACGCTTCGAAGCAGTAACGCCACCGAAAATGGAGACCTGGGTAAAAGATCCAACCGCTTCAAAGTTGTGCCAACCTAAAAACCTAAAATTGCAGTTTTTCTCTTCACAGGATTCGATCTCCCAGGCCAAGTTCCGGGCGGAGTCTACTCTGACCTTGAGGCCAACGGCAACTTCACGACCGCCATTTATGAGTCATACAACGACAGAGACAATCGATGGGTCGCTTGGACCAATTGGACCTACGAGAGGGCATTTGATGGTAAGTGGTCGCTGAGCACTTTTCAGCTTAAAGTTGCTTAAACTAATTCAAGCCCTTTGATGGACTTTAGTGACCGCCCAACAAGCCACAAAAGGGAAAAAAGTCCTGGTCCTCGAAGGCGTTGATACCATTGCGTCCGTCTGGCTCAAAGGCGTTGGAGCCTTTGTCAAACTGCAGAATCAATTCGGTCATGACAAAACAACCAACATGTTTGCCAGATACACTTTCGACCTCACGCCCCACATCCTAATTGTAAGTGAATCAAGCAAGGCCATGTATAGTCTCTTCAGGTTCAAAGCTAATTGCTCTTGCCATTCCAGCAAGGAACGTACTTGCTCAAAATCGAATTCATTTCCCCCTTGAACTACACGACAAACGCTTGGGAACAATCCTCCCGCAAAATCAAACCAGATGGCGTTCCGGCTGAGTATCAAGGCGAACCTCATGCCAATTACATTCGCAAGATGCAAGCTGCGTACTCGTGGGATTGGGGTCCAGCTTATCCATCTGTCGGGATTTGGTTAGAACTACTAACAAACAATTTTGAGAACATTTCTGAAGTCACTATGATAATGTATTGAACATGGAATTTCATGTTCCAGGAAAGAAGTCTACATTCAGTTCTACAACGAAGCTGTCATCCGAGACGTCATGGTCAAGACGACCAGAGGCTGCGCCGACACTTGCTGGCAGCTGGACACCAAAGTTTACGTTGATAAAATGGCGAATATCGGCTGGGCTGACCTTTGTGCCACTGTGACTCTGGGTAACAAATCGACGGTTTCGAAGCCGTTCCCACAAAACGATGAAGGATTCTTGGTTCTTGAGGCCTTGGAATTTGATGTAAGTCTCTGAGACTCGAGTAATTTATGAATATAAAATGGCAAAAAGTAACAGTTTGAAGTTGTGTTCCAGAATTCTAATGATAGTGAAGCGGTGGAAACATGGTGGCCAAACGGCTATGGTTCTCAGGTACTTCATAAATACTTTTTAATTTTCTCCAGGCATTCATTTAGCTGAAAGTATTTATAAAAAATCCTTATTTGTTCAACAGCCACTGTACCCAGTCGTGTTCGCACTTCAGAAATGCTCAGCTCCCGATGACAATATACACGAAGCGACACTCAAAGTTGGCTTCCGTGAAATTCACCTAAACCAAGACTACATCGACGAAACTGATAATGACACAATGTTGCTCGGTAAAAAAGCTCGCCCATTTTCGAAGACAATTTTCTCATCAAGAATTTATACCCAATTATGTATTATGTATTTTTACAGGACGTAGGTTTGAAGTTGTTGTAAACGGCGTCCCAATTTACTCCAAGGGCAGCAATTCCATTCCTATTCACGTCCTCCCTGAAAAAGCCACTGATGAAGCCACCGAGTGGCTCATCAAGTCCGCCCAAATGGCCCACATGAACATGATTCGCGTTTGGGGCGGCGGTATCTACGAGTCTGATGCCTTCTATGACGTGAGTTGACCTGAAACATTACTTCAGACACCGCCAATCAACCTCCAAAACCTTTGAAACCTTTTCAGTATGCTGACCAATACGGAATCCTCATCTGGCAAGACTTCATGTTCGCGTGTGCCATGTACCCAGCCGACGACGACTTCTTGGCCACTGTAGAACAAGAAGTCACAACTCAGCTGAGACGCCTTCAACATCACACTTCCTTGGCCTTCTGGGCTGCTAACAACGAAAACGAAGCTGCTTTGAAGGACAACTGGTACGGAACTGACTCCCAGTTCTTCCAGTATAAGCACGAATACAAAAAGCTCTACATCCAAACGATAGTTGATGTCATCGAAAAGGAAGATTTTGCTTCTCGAGACGTCTTGTCCAGTTCTCCAACCAATGGCCTCCAGTCAGTGGCTGAAGACTACATTTCCCTCCAGCCCTACAGTCTTTTGTATGGTGACAGTAAGTAGATGAGTTTTTCTTTGATGCATTATTTTCAATATCAAGATTTAGCTCAAGTTGATACTTTTTACAGTCCACTTCTACAACTATGTCGATGACAGCTGGGACTGGAGAACCTTCCGCAGGACTCGATACGCCTCCGAATACGGCTACCAGTCTTGGCCTTCTGTCGAAACCCTCGCTGTTGTAAGTCGCCATTGCTTCTCACCTTGTAGCGCAAAGTGGATATGACTTCAAGATTCCTCTTCTTGCAGAGCACTGAAGCAAGTGACTGGAGCTGGAACTCAGCAATGATGAACTACCGCCAACATCACCCTGGAGGTCAAACCGAAATCCCCAGCCTAATTTCCCACAATTTGCCCCTTCCCAGCAGCTTCCAAACAACGTCCAAATACAGTCAAATGCTCCGACTCAATTGGATCCAGCAAGCCATGGGCTACAAGACCCAGACTGAATTCTACCGCCGTCTCAGGGACCAAGTCAATGAAAATGGTGAAGGATACAACATGGGCGCGCTCTACTGGCAACTCAACGATATTTGGCCAGGGGCTTCTTGGGCAGGCATTGGTGAGTACAGTTTAAACTGATTGAAAAAACTCGTTTCTATCAAACTTAACTTACCGCTGACTGGACCTACAGAATGGAACGGCAAATGGAAGTTGGTCCACTACTACGCTCGCAACTTCTTCGCCCCAGTCTTGACATCCCTTTTCAAGACTTACGACGAAGCTACCGGAGAAGAAACTGGCGTCAGCCTTCGAATCGTTTCAGACAAAATGGAACCTGTCCAAGGAGTTCTCACTGCAACTTTGTACGGAGCTAACAGCAACTTGGAACCCTTGACTACCATCAGTTTCCCTGATATCAATGTCGTAAGTCAAGTCTTTCATTTGACATTTCAAAAAAATCCTTGGAATTAAAATTTCTGCTTTTCGACATAGACTGCACTTAGTTCCACCGAAGATTTGGTCCTGTGGACGCAAGCCGAAATCGATACTGTCTGCACTCCAGATTTGCAGCCATGCTTCATTACGACCACGCTTCTGAATAATGGCGTTTCCATTGAAGGCGCTCCTGACAACTTTATCTTCGTCCAGTATCCAACGGAAGGAGAATCCATCCAAGATCCTGGCCTCCAGGTAAGCGTTGTTTTTAATTTATATTCTAGCTGTTGTGGGTTGTGGATTTGATTACAAACTTCGTACTCGAAATAGGTGGAAGTCACTAAAGTGGACGGCACATTGGACACATTCTTGGTCAGCTTGAATGCGACCAACGGCGTCCCAGCTCTCTTCGTGAACCTCAACATGCGCAACTTAACTCTTGACGCAACATTCAGCGACAATGGATTCCTTATGACTTCACCTTTCCATGAGGTCCTTTTGAAGGTGCGAAGTTGCCCGAGCGATGGAACTACAGCAGAATGCAAGCTGGATGACGTCAGAAACTCCCTCGAAGTCTGGTCCCTGTTTGATCTTATCGACCAGCCTGTTACTACTCCAAGTACTCCTTCAACCGAGTGGACCCCGCCACCCAGAACGAGTACAGAAGGAGCTGCTGGAACTTTCACCGTTTCAACATTCGTGCTTGTGCTTTGTTCTTTTGCTGCAATCCTTTTCCGTTAGATTTCGTTTATGAAAAATAGATTATATAAGACCATTACTTAACTTGAAACTGAAGGTTCTAGGAAATATATTCTTTAACGTATCAATCTGCTTTATTGATTCACTACGTACGTTCACGGATACTAGATGTTCTCAGGACGACCAAAAATTATTCATTTATATATAATTTCAACATTCACAGCTTGTATCACCTAGATATTTACAGATTTAGGCAGGCTATTTTAACACATTTTTTATGCACCAGCATTTTAAAGAACCGTATTTGAAGCATCATAGAAGTTGGCCAGCAAAAGACTATCCAAATTGAAGATTCCGAGCTTTTTTTCAGAAATAGAAGACTGTATATATCGCTTGCGATGAGCTCATCTGTTTCATAAAGTTTCTGATACAATTTTCACCAAAGTCTCTAGTCTATGATTTCTCTACATATATAATTTTGAACTAATTTTCTCTTTGCTTGTATCGAAGCTGATGAAAACATTTTACATAGCAGATTATAAGTTACATGAACGAATTTCGATTGTGCACAAATACAGTTTTGTAGCATTTATCCAAAAGCGCCATCAGCTGATAAGCCGAACAAACTGGAAGCTTTTGCTTGAATGAACAATACAGAATAAGATGGGGTACTGCAAAACGTCGCTGAAAATGAATCCCATATTGCAGGTAATGCAATCGGTCTAGCGATAAAAAATACATTTGTGTACCGTAAATGCGGTTTCACATTTGAGTTATACAGGCTACAGGCCCGTACACGATACTTTTTAGGTGAAACACTACACATGACTATTAAGTACTTTTTAACATCTTCTGCCCATACACTACTTCATCATTTTGAGGACAATTGTACAAGAATATGATGATATATGATCGAACGCGAAATGGTGTGAATATAAAACTTAAGAGATAAAATACGAGCAATAGAACACACTTCACTGCAAAACATATACAAAGGAACTTAAGTACCTTGAGTCAGAAAGTACACTGTGCTACGAACAGCATTTTACAAGCTTTGAATGCTACGTCAAGTCTATTTACAGTTGCTATGGCGTATACGGATACTAAACAAAACATTTCCAGTTTGCTGCTAGAAGTTATGAAGAACATTGATTGATGGAAGTAAAGCTAAAATTTGCGATTTTCAATCGCCTTAGTAACGGTAGTAGTGATGAGACGGTCGATGTCCAGGATTATCTGGTTCTTTGTCTGATGTTAGGTCCGCTTGTACTTCGTCTTTGGTTACAATTTTGTCCAGCTTAGACAGGATATCATATTTCTGAAACAGACAAAACAGTCCAAATAAGGAAGAGAAACACACGGAGTTTAAGTATAGCAGTAGTGAAGTTTTGAAAAGATGAGATAGCGTTAAAGGCCACAAACGCAGATTAAGATTAAGAACCCGACCCGAAGTAAATAGAAGTTAGACAGCTTGGGATTCGGCAGCAGCTTTCGCCGTTTAAATAGCAATTACCTTTGAGTTTGTTACTCTGGAGGCACTAGCCGGAGTAGGTTGGGCACCAAAACTCCCAAAGGCTTTACACAAAGCATCGTATATTGCTGTTGGTGGAAGAAAATAAAAGTTAACTCAAAAACAAAGCACACGAGGTCAAGAACATAAAGATACGAACGCTATTTTCCTATCCGAATTCACTCCAAAAGAACCAAAATCCAATTACTTGAACATAATTTATGCGGGTGATGCCATTAAAATAGGAACCCCCATGGACTGATCATTTTGAACCCTAAAGACAGAGATACGCTCATTGCTTCGCATATTCCCATTGCTTCACACATAATTTGGCACAAAAAGCTCAATGCTCTAATCTCTACTGGACTCACTACATTCCCAACTAAATATTTCTGCTCTAATGGCATTATCACAACAGCAACCCCGTATTTTCACATACTTTTGGGCAAAGTCCTGCTATGGCTTGCGTCTGATGTGAGGTCTTCCGCTGGTGTTCCAGGAAACGAATTCCCGTCAAGTGGAGAATTTTGTGGTGTTTCGCATTTCAGGTACAAATGGCTATCGGTTGTGCCAAACTCTCCCAAACTACCGCTCACAACACTGCTGCAAGCGGAAGGGCAAGGACTTGCGCATCTTCCCGAAGGTGTCATTGACAAGCCGGACATTGTAGACATTTCCGTAGTCGAATACACAGTACTCGTTGAATCTCGTCGATTCCAGTCACTTGAGGTTGTAACAAAGGTAAAAACGGTTGAGGTCGAAGGCGACACATTTGGTAACGTTGATTCTGGGGCGGTGAGCGATAACATATTCTGTGAATAGGAACAAAATGTGTCTCAACAAACTCGACTAGATAAACAGTAAATAGCGATATTTTTTAACTTACCCCCATGCCTATCTCATTCGCAGGCCTTTCAGTCCTTGATTTCACGCCAGGTCGTCGGTCTAATAAATTACCGAGGTTTGGAGTTGCTAGCGCACTCCAAACCTGAAGCGTAGATGACCCTTCTAGTGGCTTAACAATTTGAAGTTTCTCAGGCATTCGCCAGCTATAGCGATCTGAACCAGGACTAGAACCGTTAAGTGATGGGCATATTGATGAGCCTAAGTCCGATCCCGATCGAACTAATGATTGACAAGGATTACTGGAGTTTAAAACTGAACTTTCATGTGAAGAATCCAATGACGGTAGGGCGGAAGAGCTATGCATCGATTGATAGCCAAGAGATGAAACAGAAGACATCATGCCAGCACCTACAATCCAAGTATAAGCAATAAAAAATTAACGTTAATGATCTCGCAAAAAACACGTCGGGTTCATGAAACAAGCATCAGTTACCCCGACTTGATTGTCCCTCTTGGAACTTGTTGTTGGCATTCCGTACAGTATCAAACGTTCTTCTGAAATAGTCCGACGTTCGACGCTGCCGAGCAACTGAACTTTCCAGTTCAAAAGCCAGAGAATCGTACAAAGACACCACTTCTCCTCCAACCTCTTTCTGCTTTTGAGCTTCTCGAAGTTGTTCCTGAGTCTCTTTGAGTATTGTGACGATCTCCACATAGTTTTCCTGAAAATTCCGAAAGTTATATATATTTTCCCCTGTTAGATAACTGTCTTAACCATGAGTAACAATTTCCCAATCACTTCATACCTTCAAGTCTGCGATCTCTGTTGTTAATTCTGTTTGCGAGCCGTGAAGAGCTTCAACAGCCTTGTTCAAAACTGTATTATCTTCGATCAACTCTTTATTCACGCCTTGCAAAGCATACAACTGGTCAACAATGTGAGACATCTCCTCTTGCTGCCGTATGACTTCTTCCGTCTTCTTTTGCAGTTCATCGCTGATCGTCGTTACTCGAGAGTTGGATTCCGCTAGATTAACATCAATCCGGTGTTACAACCTCATTAACAATTCCTTATTCCACATTATATCAAAACAGCATCTTACATAATTTCTTAATGGCATCTTCGACTAGAATCTTCTCTTCCGCTTCAGTCTTTTCTACATCTTCCACTATTCGGCAGGCTTCCGCTCGGAGATTTCGGTTTTCATCTTCGAGTGATGCCACTCTCCGTTCTAAGACCGAAGCCACCGACCCAACGGGCGTGCCTGCAATCAATTCCACAATTAGCAAACCTTCAACTTGGCTTTCACACACTTTACAGCCCAGCATTCTCATTCAACTCACCCGCTTTACTGGTTTCCTCGCTGTAGTTTTCATTGTAGATCTCCAACAACTGTATCTTGAAAGCTAAATCATGTTTGAGTTGAATTAGTTCTTCCTGCGTCTCTCGGTTTTCACCTTCAAGCGCAGTTACTTTATCTTCAAGATGTCGGTTCTGCTCCAATAGCTGTTGTCCAATACGAGCGGCCAATTCCAAATCCTTCTCTTTCTGCAAATTCAAAACAATCACCACATTAGTCTCCAGCAATTTCACAACCTCAAAACTGACTTCAACTTCAATCCCACCTCTTCCAGTAATCGTTGCAATGCATCCACGTCCTCGAACGTCTTGGTCATCTGAGAAACACGCTGTCCACTCAACACTGGCAACAAACAAGAATTCAAGTCAGTCACTAATTTCGAATACACTTCTTCATTACTG
>JAQGBJ010001782.1:0-20550 GCA_034698345.1 Sphaeridia pumilis
AAGCAAAACTTGGACGTAGATCACACAGAGACTGAAGTGCAGAGGAATGTGGGCTGGATTCTGCAACTCTGGCACAAGAAGCAACGCCAGGAAAGTGGCACAAATGTACACTGTTTTTATGAAGCAAATCAAGTGCTGAAAACGCCAGTAGCGTAGACGAGGTTCGGTTTTAACGGCGGCAATTTTAGTTTCTTCGTGAGACGCTTTGAACGGAACAATGCCGAAAAAGTAGTAAGTGTTTATGTAGCCCAAGTTGGCTTGGACAATTTTTGGAAAAGGAGGAATCAATTTGGAGAGCAGATATTCGAGAGCCATATAGTCGGCGGCTGTACTTTTCGAAAAAGGTTCAGCTGCACATGAGCTGGTAAAATTTTATTATAAGCCAGGTAAACCTCAAAAGCTACGAATATTCTGAATTTGTCTCATATAACTTTATATGACGAAAACGGACAATCAAATTGCTCAAGAAACAAAGAGACAGGCGCATGTTAAATGACTTCAAAAATATTTTGATAATAGCAGCTGTCCAGTGTTTAGGTGTAATTGAACGTTTCTTTGAAGTCAAAAGATGAAAGCGTTTAAAGGAAATAGAGACAAAACAATTATTGTGCCGAAAACGCTTTACAAAACTTGACGATTGATTGGCAACTTGATCGTCTTGTTTTTCTGAACACCCGAAATAGCGCAATTAATGTTCTGACAGCCGCGGGATATATTACAGTCAATCAACAGGTATTTTGTTAGATAGCGTTTAAAGACTCAATCAGTCTTGTCATGGGTCTAGCAAAACTACTGACCCAGTAGCAGATTGTGTTGTTAACTTAAAATTAAAGTGACAAATCCGGATGATAGATAATATAAACGTTTTGCAAGCAGGTGAACTACTGGATCGATCCAGTTTAATGGTCGGGTGCATAAGAGCAACTTTGTATAAGTACGCTTCCGGTTTCACGTACTGATGTCTCGAAAGGTTGGATAAAACTCGTTGAAAGGATCTGTGACCAGTAATTTTCGGTGCAAAAAGTGCAAAACGCGTGAGTGACGGAGGCGAAAATTGCCATGCAATACAACCCCACCAACAGATAATATTTCGCTAGAATCTTAAAGCGCCCTCATATTGAAGCGAGATCTATATGAGCTGAAATTGGTTAACATGCGAAAATGATAAACACTTTCGTTCTGAAATACATTGCTTGATGATACGTTGACATGCAAAATTAGAAACATCCAGACTCCATCTGCTAATTATCTGTTACTGTTTCTGCATCTTGCCAATTCTTAGAAATCGCAAAAAGTAACTTGAAGAGCAGCGTCAATTGAAAAACTTGACGGCAACTTGACTTTAATCGGCACTAAACAGCAGGCTGAATGAGTTCGATCTACTATATACATCTAGAATTAATTTGCTGGTGTATTTCTAGCTGAAGGGTCATATCGATTGAAAAATCATGTGAAGCTACATCCAGTGGATTTGATTCGAGAACATTTAGTTAGCCATTAAATGTTGGTACTGCAACCCGAGTCGATCGTGTTCGAGATGAAGACGAAATTGTGTTCCAGATTGGCCATTTTGAGCTTCTGCTTCTTGCTTAGCTTAAAAATGGCGGGATCTGAAGCGACGGATGCAGCTTCTGGTGCCACAGGTCACGACGATATGGAATACTTCAGAACGTGCTACGTGGAAAAGTCGAAAGTTGGCGAGCTGATGATCCGAGTGTACAACACAATTCAGATCCTGAATCAAAAAGACAGATTAATGGAATGTTGGGATCAAGTGAAACTTGCAGAAGTTGACCCTGGAAGCATTGACTTTTGCACTGAAGCTCGAATTTCACAGATTCAACAAGAGCTGACAGACGTAGTTGGGCGAATTTTGGAACTTGCGATTCGGCTTGAAGAACCGTCTAAAGGGGAAGTTCTTCGACTGGACCAGCAAAAGTTTGACCTTATTGACAAACTCGCGGGTAAGAAAAGCTTGGTTTTTGTTTCAGTCAAGGTGAAGGTTTGATTTTGATGTTTTTTTTGTATTTCAGCGTTGCGGGTGTTTTACGGTCCTTCGCCGTGCGACAGTTGTTCGATCGTCATTTACCCATTTGGGCCTTTGATTGACGCTTTGGAAACCAGCTTGGACCAGAAGCTTGCATTGTTTCAAACTGCAAGACCGCTGCGCCCAACAAGAAATTTTACGCTGCCAGCACGAAAACCAGGCATCGACGAAATGCTCAATTCGGAAAACTCGTTTCAACAACTTTTGGAAATGGCCCGGTTGAATCCTGCTGCAATGTCCAAAGCAGTTCCGCGAATCGTTGCGTTGCGTTACAGTGAGCGAATTTCCACGTTTGAAAAGCTTGTGGATTTCACTGAAGGCCTTCCTACAATCGAGAACAGAATCTACGGGTTTTCTGCAATTTACGATGAAATGTTTCGCTACAACCGAAAACCGGATTCACCAAAATTGATGAAACTTGTAGTAAGCGTGCAGCGTCTCGAGGAATTCGCTGCAACAAGCCCAAGTTCAGTTGGTGAAAGCGCCAAGTTTAAATTTGCTGATTTGGTCAAAGACCCTGAATTGAGCCAGTTAATTTTCTTGCTTAGTCAGTCGTTCCTGGAGCTCACAGAAACGGCTAGTTCAAATCCAACTTCAATGTCCACAGGGCTTCCCGAAATAATTTCTCGAAGTTACAACGCAAGTGATTCCCAAGTCGAAGCGCTTTTGACTTTCGTCGAAGGCCTGCCGACGACTGAGAATAAAATCATCGGCTTCGTCGCAGTTCACGATGAAATCCATCGACACGGCCGAACCCTGAATTTAGCTCATCTTTTGAAACTGGCAAAGAAAGTGAAAATTTTAAATGGGGACGAACAGACAACTTCGACTTTAGCAAACACAGCTACAGCGTTGAAATGGACAAATCTGATTCGCGACTTGAGTCCATTGATGCTCATCGGCGAAAAGGCGGAATGTCACTTCACCAACGTCGCGTATGGGACGCAGCTGACTGTAGCTGACTTCGGTTATCCTGAATCTGCTTACGTGTACCAGGACCAGAGTCAGAAGCGAACGTGGTCCATTTACCCTGCAATCCAAAATGACAAACTCGTTTTCCGCATCCTGCAGTCGGGCGATTACCCCTTTTTCGCCTCCGACACCAACGCAAACACGGATTCGAGAAACACAAAATATCAAACAAAGACATCAGAACGTTACGTTCTGTGTGACGATCCAAGCAGGTTGCCAACTAACGCTGAAATCAACTGGAAAATCGTCCTTGTGCCAGCCAAAGCCAATCAATTCAGAATTCTGTCGGCCAAATCCGACGACTTCATGTTCGCCCACAAGTCAGCAACTGCTTGGAACAACCTTCGTCGTCGTGTGCTGCTCGGTAGGCAAAGTTTCACTGATCACGACCACATTCCCAACGCTGACCAATGGACTTTGAACTGCAGACCAGGCACTTTCTCCATTCCAAGCATTTAAAGGAAGCTTCACAGTTTACAAGTTTAATGTGATTTATCAAAAGTAGAATGGATAAGGAAACTCAACTTGAGAACTCAACTTGCAAGAATTTCTTTGGTATTTGAACCTTGACCAAGTATTCGAATCCCTGCTGAACATGATTTATGATTTTTGCTACATGACTCATTTTACAGACCGACAACTGACAGTTCTTCCGCACTCGAAACTTTAACAGTATACAAACTGACAATTCGACTTAAAAGAGCAATGAATGTTGCATCGGCTTTTTTCGGCACAACCGAATCTTTTAGGATTATATATCGGTTTTAATTTTAAAACGTTCTTATAATAGCTTAATTTGCTTGTTCATTAGGCAATTAAAAACGTTCAGATAATCACGTTTTTGGCCTGGAAGCTTGATTGTTATGAATTTTACGTTTTTTATACTTGCAATGAACGCCAAATTTCCAATTCGTACCTGACCTTATTCATGCGATTAAAGTACGAACTTTTACCCTTACCAACTTTTTCCCTGTCAGTCAACTTCAATTTTTGAAAACGCACAAATACTCTCACTCTTACATCAATTGAAATATTAAACAAAGCATTTTGTTCAAAGTTCAGTTTAAACCATTCGCAAGTTTATTAAAGCCCGCCAAAATGTGTTTAAATCCCAAAAACTCTGTATATAGTCTGTGCTATATATACGTTACTGAAACATCAAACATAGTTTTTGGGTTTACCCGAGCAGAAAGGCGACTTGCTATCATCTAAATGAGGGCGCCAGGGCTTCTTCGATGTTTTTCAAACACATCGGATCCAAACGAACAAATGTTATTCGATATAATACATTGATGCTCATCGGCTAAAAGGCGCAGGATGTCACCACAAGTTAAGTTTAACTTAAAATGCCAACGGAAATTAAGAAAGTATTTCCTTGAATGACAAATATGACGATGGAATTTAATACTCGCTTCTTCAAATATGTTAACATACACAAGCACCAAGTTTCTTCAGTTTCTGTATTGATTTTCAGGTATAAGGTCATCATCCATCATAGAGGTAAGTTAATGCTATATTTCTTGCACATTTTTTGGTCATTACGTCACTACTCGAAACGGGTCGGGTAATATAGAATCGTTTGATGCATATAGAATAGTGAACATATTAAATTCGGTTCACGTTAATTCTTTAGGTTTAAAGTGACAAGGTTTTTCCGGTAGCTCGTTCAGGTTCCTATAGCACCAAAAGCAACATAACATTTTGTTTATATAGCACAGCTATGTAACAGCACTTTTTTATAGGTTATATTTATACAGCAACATCGGCAGAACTTGAGAAGTAAATTAAGCTTGAGATACCGTACAAGTACTTCAGCCGAATCAACAGTTTTTCAAAACATTGCAAACTCAAGAAACAAATATCTCATCAGTAGACAAAGTATAGTAACATAACCATGGTTGAATCAAGGATTCTATCAGTTTGAAGTAATCTTCACATCTCCTAAGAGAAATATTCACATATAGCAGAATACATATTTGATTCAGATTTGTGGACTCGATTCAATAATTTTATAATAATTATAATTTTAGACTTCTTGAAGATACTTCAGTGGACAAATACCCTGTTTATTGTCCCCATTTCGAATAGTCACCATCCCGTCCAATTCGTCGCCAATTTGAATAACAATCTGCGGAAAACAAAATCAACCATCGAATTTAATTATACTCTATGGCACTCCCACGATTTAATATCCTAACCTATTTAACCTACACTCACCTGATCTCTCAGAAGCTTGAGCCCATTCTCCGCGCCATCTGTAACCTGAAGATTATGAGTGACCTGCAAGGGTTTTTCTCCAGACTGCAGCTTTGTAACGTACTTCGATGGGAAGTAGCCGATGCGTCCGAAGCATTTGCCCTGCCACCAGTCCGGATCCGTTGTATCCGTTACGGTTACTTTGAAGCCGGCCCTGCAGAATCAAGTTTGTTAAATATCCCTCGATTATAGGCGCCAAATTTAAAATTTTAGAATCAAAACAACTTACTGAAGGTCCAGCTCGTCCGGATGCCTCGCCTTGAACATGTACAAGACCACGTAGAGGTTGGGAGGAAGTAATCGATGTGGTTTCTGAAAAAAGCATGGAATTTTTGTATTGTTCCAATTTCTTAGCCACGCCTTTTTCAAAGGTCAGGGGTCACTTTAGGGGGCGGAGCTTAAAGAAATTCTACTTTCAAAAACTACTCACTGGTGACGGACACGGTGAAGTACTTGCCGAAGACAGTGACTTGTCATTCTCGTCCGGCAGTTCCACGGAACTCATCCGAACGTTCCGGGTACTGAGGAGAGCTCGACGGTTGTGGACCGGGCTAGATGGCGCTGCAATACCAATTTTAATTTTAAATTTCTTTGGCCTTTTACCAAGTAAATTCCTTGGACAATTCACAGTAGGAGTATTTTTTACAGTAGAGATTGGAAAAAATAGAGGAAATTTTTGAAATTTTCAAGAGATTTCTAGAAAGCCAAGTATTTGCACGCCCGAAAGCACATTTAAAACAGCAAGCGAATAAGCCACCACAACATACATCCACGCACATACAAAAAAACGGATTTCGAACGTAGAATCAAGACTTCGATGGTAACTAGATTTTTGGTTTGTGCTGCTTTTTAAGTGCCTTTTGATTGGTCAAAGTGCTTTTGTATACAGGCATTTGATGAAGGTATTATACGAGCACTAATTCTGTATATACCAAAATGATTCAACGAAGAATACGACGGAGAAGGCAACTGGTTGCTAGGCTGCTGATGATGGCCATTATTTGCCGGGTAGAAGTTTTCGATATGAGCCGAAGAAGAAGAAGTTGCAGCAGCAGCAGCCAATAGTGTCGATGGAGGCGTTTGAGACCGCCGCATGGCTTGAGCGTTAGTGGCGCCACCACTCGAACCTCCATTGTAGTAACATGAGGGGTTAACAGTGGCAGACTTGGAGTGGACCATGCCACTGCTGTAGGCGGTGGGGTGGTGGGTGGGAGGGTTGTTAGCGGACACGTGCATGTGGTAACGCTGGTAGTGACTGTGGGAGGGGAGAGGGGGCGGAGCGTTACCAATGTGACTGTCAGTTAGGGAACCGCTAGAGGACGCCACCATCCTTGGTCCCCCGGGCACGTCGTCCTCGTCTACACTTGCATAATATGAAAGCTTCCAATCTGCAAAATCAAACACGTAGCACACACAAATACGCACGCTGTTAGAAATATATAGTGAACAAGAAGAAATCAGAATTTTCAAATTAAGGGAAAATTCATTCAGGAGCGTTAAGCGTCAAGCGATTTACTATTAGTCTCAAAAGTCTCTAGGAAACTCAAGTCAAAGGTCAGCAAATTAAAAATTGTCTACTGCGTACGATTGCGAGTTAACTATTGGAAAGTTGCCTAAAAGTCACTGATTTTGAAGCGTAAAGGTCTATTTTTTGGGTATGTTTAAAAGCTTCGAATTGCCAACTATTAGCGTCAAAAAATCCACTTGAAACTCACACATGCAAAAGTCAATTTTTGAAACGAACGAACAAGACAAGACGTCGAAACACAAAGCGTTGAAAGCAATAGTTGATAGTCACTTGAAGTTCTGACGAAACAGTGGAATAGTAAACACGTTACACGTAATGACGAAAGTATGTGAAAGTTGAAAGTCATTTGAAAAGACCGCGAGTAAAGTGGCGGGAAAATAGAGAATATTTTGAATTATTAATATGACTGATGGTTAATTACATTGGCTATGAGACGACGAGTTGGTTCCGTGCGCAAAGCGCCTTCTCTGCGCATGCTCAGTAGATTCTGGCGAATCCAAGGAAAAGCTTTTCATTCGAAGGTCCAGTTTCCGACGCCGAGGACTGTGAGGAGCTATACAACACAACAAGAGCCAAAATTGCCAGGGTTACTTTACGCACTCCATGTTAAGTTTTTTCGACATAAA
Organism: Sphaeridia pumilis; assembly: GCA_034698345.1. Taxonomy (NCBI): domain Eukaryota; kingdom Metazoa; phylum Arthropoda; class Collembola; order Symphypleona; family Sminthurididae; genus Sphaeridia; species Sphaeridia pumilis. The sequence goes on from JAQGBJ010001782.1 coordinate 7,430, forward strand.
CCATCACAATTTTTTGTTAGTTTTTTTGAAAATTTAGCCAACTACTAAAAAACTGGGTTTTTTTGTTGTTCTTGAAACTTTCTCCCCTAAGCAGATTACATCAAGTGTTGGTTGACTACAAGAATTTTGCGGTATATGACGTGAAAAGTTTGCCAAAAACTCATCTTTTTCTAGCTTATCCGAAAAACTTTGTTCATTTAACTCCATACAACCTGAACCAAAACCAAAAAACTTTTTCAAACAACGCCTCCGCCACACAAGCCTATCAAGTTTCGGCACACAAAAACACATCAATCTCGTATTTCCTTGATGAGATGTTTTTTGTCGAGTAAAACAAGAGCTCACCCACACACAGACGAGAACAAACAAGAAAAACCGTATATTAAAACCACGTGGGCTTTGTGTAATCAGTAATCAAGAGAAACCACCGCAAACCATCAAATTTGAAACCAAAAACCGAGTGAAATTAGGTATATACTTTGGACTGTCTCTGGGTTGGAAATGCATCGAGGTTTGGCTGGAGGCAATGGGAAATTGGCGAGTAATGGTGGCGTCTTGGTGCTGCCTTGTCCAGTGTCTGCGGAAACGCTCTTATAACTCGTGTAACTATCTCGCCGTTTCTCGGCGGCAGATGTCGCTGTGCGTCGTCGTCCTGAATGGGTGGAGGATGGATGAGCAATTATATATACGTTTAAAAAGATATTTATATTTACAAGACGATTTCGTCCTCATCATTCACTCTCTCTCGCTTCAAACTTACTCGTAAGATGGCGCTGTCCTACTTTTAAATTATACGCATATTTACGCCATCTACCCAGTTTACTTGTAAGCTCTGAGCTTGTCAACAATAGCAATTTTAATAATGGCACTACTCACCTGATGACGACTGGTTTATAAGCGCCTGTGCAGCGCCCCCTGGCGTATTCGACCCGGAACCGCTTCCCGCCACCGCTGTCGTACTTCCGGCCACGACATTTACGGTCGGATTCGATCTTCGATGTTGACTGGTTGCAGCGGCGGAGGAGGCGGAAGCGAGATTGTTTTCAGTATGCCCCACGCCTGCTGAATATATCGTCGATTGAGAGCCACCGCCAGAGGGCTTTTTCATATCCGTCGCTTGCTTCAATACTTGGTAAATCAAATCCGGTTCGTCTGGTTGCTGAGCTCCAGCAGCTCGAAGGCTGCTACTCGATTGACTCATGTCGCCAGCGGATCCTACGAGATGATAAGGAAAATATGAGAAAATTCAGGAAACTATTCATCCGCCAAAATATTCCGCCAGCCAAACGTCAAATCATTAGGTAGCGAAGCGTGAAAAATTCTTACGCTTGTCATCTTCTTCGTAGTCCTTATTGGCAGCTTCGGTCGCAGCTTGAAGGTTGATTCGAACAGTTTCCAGCTCGCTCGCCGATTTCTGTCTTCGGAGCAGCCTAGTTTTGGGCAAGCATTTGCTCACTTTCTCCTTGCAGTCCATATGAACGTTCATTTTGCAGAGGCGGCAACGAAGACCTTGTTTTGTGTGACCTGAGGGGCACGAAATCAAATTTTGCTCTCAAGTACATGTTTAAGCCAGGATTAAGTTATAATGGACGCTTCGACGGGCTTAACGACATGGATTTTGCAACGGTAAGCAATGGTCGTCAGGGTAAATTACCGAAGCGTAAGTACATACGTGACCAGCTTGGAACAGCCCAAATTTGGCCAAGACAGGTATCGTTCAATCACCATTAAGCTTTTGAGTGACTCCCCTGACAGGTCTTCTATTATCGGTTTCCGAAGGCGGGAGATTTAAAGGTAAAAGCTTTTTTCAGTTGGCGTGATTTCTAGCTAATCCTATAGATTCGTCTGGACTTTCACCAGGATTCATTCACTCTCAGTCAGTCACAAGGATAATAATTTCTAGCTAAAATTCTTTTCTTGTTCACGTGCTCAGACTCTATTAGCAGCTTGTGGAGCATCACCATAAACGCCCGCGTTAATCGTCTTTCAAAATTCCCGCCGAAAGTACAGGGTATTTACTTGAAAAAATTATTGCTATTGCTTACCTCTAAGCACTTGAGAACAGATATCGCAAGGCGTAATCTTTTTGTATGTGTATTCCTGGAAAATATGGTCCTGATAGAGCGAAAACGACTCCAAACCCTGTTTGTCCTTGTCCTTGCCACCGTTTTTCCTGTTCCGGAAGTAGACAAAAAGTGGGATAAATAATGTGTATATCAGCCCACACATTTTCACTTTTGAAAGTTTCCGTTCAGTATATATACATTGACATTTATATATTCACATTCCGTCAGGTTTTTTTCGCAAACAGTTTCAAAGAGTCTTTAAAATGTCAATGTTGTTTTTATATGTCACAACTCACTCAATTCTACACATACAGTATATATTCGTTTGGACGTTTTCAATTCTAATATGCTTCAGCTATGTGTTAAACAAGCGTAGCTAAGTATACGTACGAAATGTAGGTTTAATACATGTGATTAGACGGACGAAAATGGCAAAATGTCAAATGCATTCAACAAAGTAAATGTTTTGGTTTGTGAAATGGTCATTCCTTTGAAAAAGCGTCAGTATTTATATGTACAGTTTTGCTATAGCTGTCGTTAAAGAAGGTCACACAAGCAAAAGTGTCAGCTATTAGTGCTTGCAATCGATAGAGTTTAGAGCGACTATTAAAAGCTTTTACTAGAAGCGAAATTTTAAAATGTAGTTTTGGCGGGAGATTTAAAATTCGCATTATTTTAAAAGGGTCAAAACGTTTTCTATTGTTGAGAAGGTCGAAGGGTCAGTCAGAAATATTTATATACAACCTGTTGTAGCTTCGAAGTCTTCGCGGGCTTCGCGAGCTCCGCCCACTTTTCTAAAATGTCCTAAATTATTATATTGTACACGTCGTCTTACTCACAGGTCAAAGGTCACTGGGTCACGATACAAAACACTGTTTTTGTCTCAATTTAAAAAAATACCTCATCATCATAATGGCGGTGACGGCAAGGAACATTTGGTTCTTTTTCTCGGATTTCATCTGATCGCTGCTGCTGTTGCTGCTGCTGGTGTAGCTGCTGCTCAACGTAAAATTAGATAGACGAGAGAGAAAATTATTAAATTATTAATACACGTACAAGAAGGAGAAGATTTCATTCAAGCGAAAAATTCGGACGACACACTACATTTATATCAAGTATCAAAAGAGAAAGTAGAGAAAATTTGTTAGAAATGTTGAACATTCCAAAAAATTTAAGAGGAAAGCTTGGAAAATTGCGAAAAATTCAAGCTCAAAAATTCTGTGTGGATTTTGAATAGATGAAGCTTTTTTTTCAAAAAATGCGCGCGCGGCGCGCGCGCTTACTTTTCAGGCTCCTTGGACGGGGAACTGGAGGAGCCTTGAGGCGTCTTGAGGCTCTTGAGCGCCTTCATCCACTTGGACTTCATTGTTGGGTTGTTATTGTTGCTCGACGCCATTGCAGCCTTGTTACGGTCCCTTAGCGCTTTATCCGAGTTTTCCTTCGAAGAGTCTCCTCCTGCTGCTCCAGCAGCAGTCGCAGCGCCCCCTGACGCAAGGCTACTCCAACCACTGCTCGCGCTGTCACTCCCACCTCTTGTATTGTCCCACACGACCTGCGGGGGCGGGAAAAATAATTTGAAATTCCCGCGCTTTTTTTCAGGTCAGATTTTTGATGACACCACCACTCAATGCCCGCACTGGGTGACGACGACGACGACACTTGCTCCTCGCTCAAACTTCTAGCACCTACTGACAGCTCTCGAGAAACTAGCGCTGATTCTAATACACGTCTGCGACGTGCTGCCAGCTCCTGAATTTCTAGAAGGAATATTCCTTTGTGGTGAAATGAACCTTTCTCCACCACAATGAAAACACTCTCATCAAAAAAGGCTGCTTCTCCCCATATATTCAAGCTTGTGTGCTTTCTCCTACTAGTTTTCTTGTAAAAATACACCAGAGCAGCAGCGTCTCTCCTACATGATTCCCATCAAACACTCTTCTATAACATTGTGTCTATGTCCACTACTTTTTCACTCCTCGGCCATCAGCCAATCACGTCACTTTATTATTAGCCTTAGCTCCAAATTCAATTTCCCGCCAAATCTGCCTCGCTTCTAATACCACCTATCTACCTACTCTCTAACTACATTTGGCGACCCTCTTGTGATTGACTGTGAGCGCTCTCATCTTTTCGACCTACGCAACTTATGATGACTCTTCTCTTGTTGCTAATTCATCATAGCGGCTTCTACGGTTCCTGCTGCTCCCATCGACGACTTCTTTGTTCAAACGGACAGACCTTATCAACTGTCAGCTTTCGGCTTGAGAATGTTCCAGAAAAATTCTACACAGCTCTAGTACTTACTGTATTACACAGGATTCTCCGTCTAATCCTATTTGCCTGATTGGACCACAGAATAGCCACAAAAGAGACCGGCTCAACTTGAGGCTTCTATAGCCTTCTAGCGACCACCACAACAGCTGTATATTTTTACCCCAGCCAGACATACTCGTCACGTACTTTCTTTTACAAATAGCCCAACTTCTCCATTTAATATCCTATTCTCGAACCCCACATAACTCGAATACGTGACCTACAATTTTGTACACTACAACACGTCAAGGTCGTATCAACAAGCCTCAAAAGTCACAATGGGAATCTGAGAGCCTTTCATGAATCTCCGGGTCCAGGCTAGTTCGAAACCACTGAACTTGAATCCACTAAAACTTCGAGACCTTCGATGACAGACTGAGGCTGAAGCACCTTTTGGACGTGCTCTCAAACTGACGCGTCAGCCAGTTCCATAGAGGAAGAAAAAGACGGAAACAAGTGTCGTCTCGGGATACCTTTTCTATTATAAACTTTTTCTATTAGACGCCTCTGGACCTCCGACCGATAGACCGAACTTCGTTCAAAAAAGCAGCAGCTGTTGGCGGATTTTTACCTGAGCTCGAAGCGCTGCCAAATGCAACTGAGCAACTCTCACATCGAATTTTTTCATACTGATTTCCTCCTGCAGTTCGTTTGCTTTGTTGAAGAGGTTCGATTCCAAGCTTCTGCAAGTTCAAGACCAAAAGAGATTTATTAATTTATTGCATTAGTTCAAGTGTGAGTTCTATTGTCTGTTTGTGGTGAAACTAGGAGAAAGTTTGCCCTTTAGGCTGTCGGCGAATATATGGCTTTTCACCTAATTACATTTAGGATTCTGATGGTTGAGGTTGAGAAATCAAAGGGCGTTGGCGAGAATAAGAAGAACCAAGTACAAGGAAGGAATGCATTTCAAAATGAGATTGTCCTAGACAATAGATGGAATTTTGGTTGAAAAGAAAGCCCCGCTTTTACCTCTGCTGCATTCTGATAAGCGTGTCCAAAGAATCCTGGATTTGCTTCATTTCCGACTCGAGAACTCCGATTTCCTTACGGACGCCCTCTTGGCGATTTCGGCAAGCTGGAGCTGAAGTGCGGTCGCTGATTATCTCGTCCTTAAGAATTGGGACGTGGGATTTTTCCTACAAGAAAACACACAAAAAGTTTACAAGTCTCAAGTAGTTTCCAATATCAAAATCCTTTGGATTTACAGCTACTTTTTAGTGTTCTCTGGACTATAGATTTTGGAATTTTGCCTAGAATTTTATGCATTTCCTGATAGATTTCTGCAATCTTGGCGAGAAGTAGTCTCAGGAGCGTCGTAAAATCTAGAGTCAATTTTTTACTCTTTTGTGTGTAGGTTGAATAGTAAAAGGCTGAAATAAAGTGTAAATGTCTATGGTAAAACAATAGGCTTTTGTCTAGTTTGAAATGGTATTATATTTATAGGGCTTTGTTTCAAAGGTTTCATAGAGTCAAATTAATAATAAACTCTATGCTTTTGTATACGCAATAATAAAAGCAGAGCCTATTGATTATACGAGTTTCTTTTTTGATAGACATCGAAGCAGGCACTTCATTTTCTTAATGAACTGCTACAAAATATTTTTCAAAAAACATGATTTCAAAAGGCTGAAAAACAGAGAAACGACAGATACTGAAGTAACTTACGAGGTTGATATCAGCGCCCTCTGGGACCATTGGCGGCGTAAAGGCGTGGCGCTGATTGGGCGGTTGTGGTACTGTCATGGATCGAACGAGATCTCGAAGGTCTTGCGTTCCGCTCACGTTCTTGCAAAGGCTTGTCAGTGTTTCGTAGCGGCGGTTTGTTTCTTGAGTCTGGAAAAACCGGAAATAAAAGAAGAGATAACAACCAAAATAATTGCGGGTTGAATTATAGACTTTTGCACTTGAGACGATTCTCCAGTCCAATTTTCGCGGGCAATCTACATAAGGAAATAGCCTCGAGAATCCTCCTTTGGGACTTTGAAAATAGGCTTTTGTACCCCAGTATTGTTATTGCCTTTAAATCACATGGTCTTTTTCCTGCTCTTATTGTTAGACACGGAACCGCATGTAATCTTTACGAGGCCTACTTAAAGCCATGCCATACAAAAGGAGCTCTAAAGGGACTAGGAGTTGGGCTAGACACGTTTTCTAGAAAATATACCTGTACCCAAAGCCGAGGAGGTACTACGAGTTTTAAGCAAAACAGGTTCCTTTCTTGAGAAAATCTACAAAAGGTGTATATAGAGAACACACATGTTCTTCTAGGTTCTAGACTAGTTTTCTAGAGCCAATTCTATCCATCCATCAATTATGTAATACTGTGAGAAAGCTTGCTTTCCTTCTTCTAGCCAGGCCAGGATTCCCAGTGGATTTTATCGAAACCGAGATGCGGTTAAATGAAGGTTTTGTCTACAAATTCTAGAACCCTACTCCTCACTGGTTCTTCTAGGAACTAGAACAAGACGCGTTTCTAGGATATCGTCTTCTAGTGGTGTTAACCAAAACGGTTGCTTGTTTTTACAGAGCTTTCTCCATTTCATTGCAGTTCTAAACGTCGATTCACTTGTATTTTTGCTTCTTCCGGAAGATTCTCTTCTCCATCCACTTTTGACTAGTCAAGTAGAACATTTATAAGGTTGAACGAGAGCTTTTTCGTAGGTCCCAAGGGCGAACCAGAAGACCCAAAAAGAAGAGCTTGAATTCGCTTTAGGTACTAAAAAACCTACATGTTTTAAAGCGCAATAACGAGAAAAAACGCAAACCTTGAACTTGGACCAGTTTTAGAGGGAAACCGGAAACTTTTTAATATTTAAAGACTATGAAAAATTTGCAAGGTTTCGCAACTGCGGACGTACCCTATTGGCAACAAGGTCTGCAGATTGCAGGATCGAATCGGATAAAGTGTTGCATAAGTCAATGTAGATTTCGTCCAGTTCCTGTAGATAGCGAATATTAAAAAAATATTATAGGAACCGAAGGGAAATTAAGAAATTTAAGGGATTAAAATTTTTAAGCAACCTGGAGGAGCGCTGGAAGGATTTCAGAATGGTACTCTTTGAGCATGGCGTTTGTTCCCCGAAGTTGCATCACGTAAGCGTTATGAGCGTCGAAATACGCTGACATGGTTGTGCTGGTTCCCTGCTCAGCATGTGCCAAACAAGCATCACAGTAGTCTCTATAAGCCTAATTCAAAAATACCGCCATGAAAATTTTAGATATCCTTGGTTTCAGCGTTAGAATTATATAAATATCCTTGGCAAGGGACTTACATTTGACAACAGCGCCTCCGTCTTGCTCAAAACAGTCTCAAAGCTCTCTCGATGTGTAAAGATTTTTCTTGATTGGATCTTTCTACAAAATGTCTTCTCCAGTAGAGGGCGCGCTACCTGCAAAAAAAAGTAAATGAGTCAACTTCAAGTTTTACTGCTCTGCCATTTGGCTTTAAATTCCGCACTTTAGCTCCTGTCGGATTTTATTTTAGTATTCTGTGCTCATTTCAGATACTGAAAGACAATCAGTAAGTGTTTTATAATTTACTGTGTTTTTACTGCCTACAATAACATTTGCCTTTAAAACCAAATTATGTTGCCATTTGTTCAATCCTTTTGAAAATGTTCTACATAAAAGCTGATACAAAAGCACTTTGCAAAATAAAAGCTTTTCAGTTCTAATTCAGCCATTTCAGAAAAAGTGTCACATCAAACCGTGTCTAGAATTGCATTTTCAGGACTGTCATTCATCCAGAATTTTGTTTAATATTTCCCGCGTAACAAGCAAAACAACAAGTACAAAAGTACTCAAAAAACGCTATTTTCCAAGAAATGTTTTGATAAAGTTCAAAGATATTTTTCTTGATAAAAAAGATGCTGCCTAAAGATTTCGCTACTTTCTCCATGTGAAATGATGCTTGAATTATTAGCGTCTTGTGTTTGCTTCTTCAAAGCTTTTTTCCTGGAGGAAGAAAGTGAAAATATTGCTAGATTTCTCCATATTTGCTTACCTGTCTCCCGAGCGATCCCGACAATTCTGAATGAGCCTGGGAATCGATTTCGACCTCCTGAAGTAGCGTTTCCCACACTTGGAATAATGAACTGCTGCAGGGCGCCCTATAGGAGACGAAGCAAAAAATGTACACAAATATATAATAACAACTTGAAAAAAAATCCAGTAGCAACCTGAAAAACTTTTTGAGGAAATGATCATCTCGTAGTATTTGTTTTTTTTCTTTTTTAGTATTTTGCTTTCTTCCATAATTTACCTTTTCACCTTTGGTAAATTGGTGTTTGTGTACACGCCTACTCGTCTACTCGTAATTCATCCTCATTAGTACAAGTAGCAACATTTTTGGACTTGTTCCAGTTTTAAATGAGAGAGGAAATTCCCTCTTGAAACTTGGTTGATTTGGAGAAAGCTCTCATTTTGTAGAGCCAGAAAACACGAGTTTCACTTGGCCTTTGTCTGCAGGACTTTTGGCGCACTTAAAAAGTTTGCAAACTTCCTGAGGTTGTTTTGCAAGATTTGAGGTACAATTTTGAAGCAGTTCCACGAATTTGCCAGGTGGAAAAAGTTTTGCCAGTCTCAAGAGTACAGAGGAGGAGCTGCGGATACAAACCGGTGAAAGTGCGAGTGAAAGCACTAGGGATGAGAATGATGATGTGGAAATTCGTATCTAATTCCCGCAAGGGCAGGTGTGCTCAAGTAATTGTTATTCTGGTCTGCTTCCCATGACCTTGTCATCCGATTCGCCGAGTGAAAGTTGTTGCCGCCGGTTTTTATATCGAGCGTGTATATGAGAACAATGTGTTATGACGGTATTTTCTACGTGGGTTTTAAAGGTGAAGTGAAAGTACTTGTTGGTAAAAAATGTGTTGTGTCTGCAAGGCAGAGGTGTGTGGTTTCAGTGTGTTTTTTGGTCTGGAGTCATGCGGTTACAAGGTGTAAATTTGGCCATAAATTCAACACCAATCATCATAAATCAGGTGAAAGTTTGCCAGCCGTCGTCCAGGCCATAAGGGGAAAGTCAAAAAGAGTTTTGAACCGCTTATCGCTACTGATGTACGGGCTCATAAAAAAGGCGGGAAAAATATATTGTTGTGTGGGACTTGAAACTGACTGAGAGTATGCTCGTTCAAAATTATAATCATCTTTAAAACGTTTAAAGCTTGGCGGTTGGAGAAATTAGCGCCATCTAGCGGTTCAAAGTGAGAAGGGCAAAATCGGTTCTTACCTCTCTTTTCTCAGCTCTGCATTCCGTTTTCTGAAATTACCAACGAGCGTCTGAAGTTCGTTTGAATGTTGTTCATGGATCTGGGAAAGTTGCTGAGTAAAGTCCGATACTGCAAAACAAGAAAACAAATTTCAAGGTGTAAAAGGCTTGTAAAAAGTGTATTATAAGTAAAGACGCCAGTTTTTGTTTTCCAAATGTACGTGAGGAAAGAAAAACAGATATCAGAAAGCAAAGATTTTAATGAAGGGAGCCATTTTTAAAATGAAATGTGACGCATCAAACGAAGAGGGAACAAAGATTAAAATACTTTTATAACACCAAATTATTGCTACTTTTAAAGTGTAGATCAAACAAAATCTGGCTTCCAAGCTTTCTCCAATCGGTAGTTTGAAGATCTTTTTTTTGCTGAGCAGAACCCGGCCGGCGCCTTTATTTCAAGCCGGCATTAATTGATCTCGATAATCTTGGCGATCTACGCCCTCTGCTGGCATCGGTCGACAATCAAACTTCCATTTGTCAGCTCCAGCGTCATAATATTGTTGGCTCCTGAAGTTGCTTCTGGAGAGCAGAACTTGATCACCGGTACCCAATGCTGTCTTATGGGCAAACATCAAGTCACCTCCTTTGGCTGTCTGAATTTTGAAGTAACTTGGCTTCCCATCGACCACGGCAAGCGTCCAAAGTGCTTGACCACTTCGCAGACCTGGATCGCCAACCAACACATGGCGTTCAGAAGGCAATGTTCTATGCGCCCTGAACGGTAACGGTTTGAGGCCTCCGTATGCATACAGAGATTTGTTGTTTTTACTTGTTATCTTGATCCCGATATTCCCGACTTCGATTACAGGAACAACGATCCATTCTTCGCCGGTGTCTTTAAGAAAAAGTTCTTTTGGAAATCCTCCGTGGCTGTTGAAATAAAGTTGTTGTTGAGGATATGCACCGTTGGTGATGTTGCAAATTGCTCCTTTGCCAATGAAGTCGAACGGACTCAAATCGTCCATTAATTCCTTCAATTTTGACTGGGCAGAACTAGTTATGTTTTGGGAAGTGTCGGCGGTGATACGTTGGTTCAGAAGTTTCACGTTTTCTATCAAGTTTTGAAATTGTCCATTGAGATGGGTCAAGTCGGAATCGGAGCGCCGAATTTCAGCCCAGATGCCGCTGAAGCCAATGATTTGGTTCTCGAACGTTGTAAGTGCTGAGGACATTGAGGTGGGATCCAAGCTAGCCAAGTAGTCAAGTTGTTGCGGAGACTTGCCCGGAACTAGCATTTGAGCCACAGGATCCGGAGTTGTCGTCACGAGCGTTGGTGTAGATGGCGTTGTCGTCGGGGGAGTTTTCATTGCTGTCGTTGTCGGCGGAAAGGTTTTCATTGTTGTCGTTGTCGGCGGAACAGTTTCCATTGTTGTCGTTGATGTCGGAACAGTTTTCGTCGTTGTCGTTGTCTGCGGAACAGTTTTCATTGTTGTCGTTGTTTTGGAGAGAGTGTCCACTGCATGCCTTGGGTTTTCCACACTTTCTACCGAATGGCTCCTTGAAAGAATCACAATAACAATGCTTGCACCTATTGAGAGGCAACAGAAAGTCACCAACAACAATGAGACGCTCATCCACAGTTTACTTTTGACGTCCATGACTAGATATTCGCTTCGCAGACTGCATACTAGCTAATGAAAGTTCAGCAATGCAGATTCTAGTGGTGATATCCTCAATTACCGCACATATCCAATTAGTCTTTGCTTCCTTGTTTAGAACCATAGAAAACTAAATTACTAAGTTCTATGATTCATACACTTGCGCTTCATCATTTCTCTCACTAACTTCCGGTTATGTATAATCTAAGCTATCATGCGATTAAAAATGAAAAGTATGCCCAAGCAAGCAGTTTCTATGGTTTCTAAAGAAAAAAGTGTTCTGTATCAGTTTACTGCATTACTTTGAGTTGAATACTTTGAGATAAGTGAACAAACAATAAAATTACAGTTATTTTTGTAGGAATTAGGAGAGGTGACACTCATGTACTGCATCATCGCCAAGATTCACTACGAAATCCTAGCATTTCTACCGACTTTCAAATTGGCAAATCAGAACTCAGCTGAGATCATAACTCAATTTATTATCGTTACCAATGAGTGGTTTGCAATCAAACTTCCATTCGTCAGCTCCAGCAACGTGCTCTTCATAGTTTGCTTTACCTAGTAAAACACGTCGAAGGCCATTTCTGTCTCCCTTGTTGCCTGTTGATGCTGTACTATGAGCAAACATGAAACCACTTCCATTGACACAAGAATTGATTCTGAAGTGGTTCAGTTTCCCTTGCACGGCGACAAGTTTCCACCTTTCGTCAACATATCTCCATGAGCCGACATATCCTACTCGAACAGAGCTTTTGAAAGTCTGCGTCTCTTCATGCCACATGTCTGTGCGGTGTGCGTACAGAAGCTTGTCCTTTCGGTTCCGAATGTCAAATCCCATTATCATTCCATTGATCACAGGAAAAACGCGCCATTCTTCACCGGTTTCTCTGAGGTAAAGTTCTGTTGGAAATTTTCCGTGACTCCTGAAATACAGTTGCTGAGAGAAGGCAGAATTGGTGATATTGCAAAGGGCTCCTACGCCGATTAGATCAAACGGTCTCAATTCAGCCATTAGTTGAGTCAAATTTCCGTGGGCATCATAGGATACTGGATGCGAGGCGTCCGAGGTGATATTTTCGTTCACATGTTTTACACAGTCGATCAGGTACGTTAATTGCGGTAGGTACAGTTGGCCCATTACGGAATAAGATTGATGAATTTCGGTCCAGATGGCGCTGAAACCAAATATCTTGTTCTCCATTGTTGGGAGTCCTTGGACAAAATCCAGGACGGCGTCTAATGTGTTGGAGTTCCTGTGGAGTAGACGTGGAATTAGGGTTGGAAGTGCTGAGGACATTGCAGCGGGATTTGATTGGGCCAAGTCGGTAAGTTGGCTGAGGGACTTGCCCGGAAGTAGCATTTGAGCCAGAGGATCCGGAGGTGGCCTTAGAGTCTGTGTAGATGGCGTTGTCGTCGGGTTAGTTTTCATTGTTGTCGGAACAGTTTGCGTTGTTGTCGGAACAGTTGTCTTTGTTGTCGAAACAGTTTCCTTTGTTGTCTTTGTCGGAACTGTTTTCATTATTGTCGTTGATGTCAGAAGTGTTTTCATTGTTGTCGTGGATGCCGGAACAGTTTTCATTGTTGTCGTTGATGTCGGAACAGTTTTCATTGTTGTCGTTGATGTCGGAACAGTTTTTATTGTTGCCGTTGATGTCGGAACAGTTTTCATTGTTGCCGTTGATGTCGGAACGGTTTTCATTGTTGTCGTTGATGTCGGAACAGTTTTCATTGTTGCCGTTGATGTCGGAACAGTTTTCATTGTTGCCGTTGATGTCGGAACAGTTTTCATTGTTGTCGTTGATGTCGGAACGGTTTTCATTGTTGTCGTTGATGTCGGAACAGTTTTCATTGTTGCCGTTGATGTCGGAACAG
>JAQGBJ010001783.1:0-20543 GCA_034698345.1 Sphaeridia pumilis
GAATAGCAAATAACAATAATCCACAGGTGCTTCAGAGTCTTCAGCAACCCTCATTATTGTTGTTATATGTTTTTCATCTGCAACAGCCGGTACAAGAGCAAGATGCCATTAACCCGATGTCAAGTTTGATTTGTACTCATAAGCTCCGTCGAAAGGCATTCCAGTCTGCGGGGATTAAACAGGTGAGAAGCCATATAAAACACACTTTTGACCTTCAATGGACTTGTATACTTCTTTGCTCACTTAGCACTGCCCAGGTAGCAGCTCCAGTCCTACAAACAAGTAGAAGGACCTTCTTGTTCATACGACAAACTCGAAAATGTTGCTACTGTTAAGACGAATAAAAGTTTTGTACAAGTTTTAAAAAAATCAAAATGCGGAGCCAGGTAAAAACTCAGGTGTGAAGCAATAATGAATGGGGGCTGCTACACGCCACATTTGCAGCATTCAAGTCACGACGATCAGCTGCAGCCCTTCCAGTGAATATGAGAATCACGTAATCGGTCAGGTATGAAGGCAACAATGAGAGCATTTTTGGTAAAATAACATTGTTGATAATATAAGCATATTTATGGAACTGAATTATTACGTTCCCCTTCAGCTTTCAACCGTAGATCTTCAGGAAGAAAGTTGAAGGCAAATATGCATTGTTGGGTTTTTCGACTCAAGGTAATTTGATGCGCTAAAAAATCAGAGTGAATGGAAAAAATACGGTCCAGTCAGTGTAGCGGAACCCGATTTTCACGACGTCCATTTCCCATAAGTATTCTCCCTTTGAGTGGTCTCCGACAGAATTTTAACGAGAAAAAATGAACCTTGAGACAAGCGTATCGTCGTGAAAAACGAAACTTGAAATTGGAGATGGAGACTGCAAGTTAGCGCGATCTGATTTGGAACTGGATAACGATAACACCCAACACAACTTGTTTTCTTTGTCTGCTGTGCTATATTTTGGTTCAAAACGCTCCGTGAGCCATTGCCAGGAAAAAGTTTTTAAAACTTGGAACATTATGAAGCATGTGATTTTGGTTTTCCAAATGACTTTTGTGAATATCCAGTCTGCTATTTTACGGCCACAGAGACGCTGGAAATTGATCTTTAAACTATTACTTTTAATGGCGCTTAGAACGACAGGGTGTATTGGTGGTGCATTATGACCAAGTTTCAATTTTATTTTTTGTTTCAGAACTGCACCTTGCCTGGGCTGCAAATGATGCACTTTCAGAATGCGGAACTGTGAGGTTTTTCATGTAGCCTGAGGAAACACTATAATCAATGAGAAAGTTAATGTGGTTTTACGCTCACTGAGGAAGAAACTGGACGGTGAAAATCATTATGCGGGATTGGTATAAGACTGCATATAATAATAATAACAATAAATATGAATGCTAATCTGTCTGCGGGATGAAGAATCAGATTCCTGAATCTTGCGTCTAAAACTTGAACAACCGAATACATGCGTTGGACACGACGGTCTTGAAGAAGCAACAGGTGGGTTGTGGGTGGACATTAAAGATGGATGACCACTAGTGAGAAATATCGTTTTGTTCCGTTTGCAATGCCAATCCGTGTGTGAGACTTAATGGATGTTAAATACTTTCCTGCGGAGATGGCAACACTGCAACACAAATCCTTCAAATACACAAGGTGGAGACTGTAGATTCTGCTCTCTCACTTGATATCAATCCAGACAAGCTTTGTCGAAAAAAGTAAAGAGGAAAGAAGAAAGAAACGAACAAGATATTAATGCTGTTCAAATATTAGTTGATGGAATCCTTGATTACGATATATGACAAGATTCACAATAAATGTTGTGGTTAAACCACAACAAGTCATTCACATGCCTGGCATGAAGCTTGACTTTTTAAATTTCCAAAACGCCTGCCTGCATAATGGCGCCCAAAGGTCAGCAAAGTAGGATTTGGGTTGGTTTCAGTCTTAGCTGCGGCTCGTTCAGTTTTGCTTCAAGTATGGGTTTAAGTGGTAAATGGGCAGATTGATCAGTTAATGTTAAAAAGTAACTATGTATGTATATACTTGGCACTTTGTTTGTTGCGCTTGTATATCTTATTTAGGTCGCGAGCCATGGGTTTGCCGCTATGGTCGAAGCATAATTGTTGGATACGCAGACCTCAAGTCGCTAGCTGAATGCAACTTTGTTGGAAATGACAAGTGACATGACTTTTGGAGACCTCGCCCTCGTCCCAAGCCAAGGGACGGATCGACAACATGTTTCCGAATTACAAATGAGATTTCTGATAAGGCTCTTCTTCAGTTAAAGATGATGAATGTCCGAACCAGCTTCTAATGACTAAACTTGTCATAAACATGTGGTTCATTTTGTCATTGAGGATAATTAACTACTTGTCATTCTTACTCCAAAAGTAGCCGCCCAAAATTTAGCCAAGATCTTAACTTCTATGCATTGACATCTGTTTCTTTGGCAGAAGCTAAAGTTAAGGATACAAATGGGTAATGAAAAGATTGATAGTAAACGTGCAAATTTGTTGTGTACGAACAGTCACGTCAAATTTTAAATACATCAGTGATTTTTGCAGCGAAACAACCTAGAGAAATTGCCATGTCATGTTATCGGTGGAGAACGTTCGGTAGTATTAATGTACAATGTACAAGGCAGTTGCGTCTTCAGTCACGTTGCTGGTGCAAAGGCCAAAAGATTCACATATGTGAAGCCATTACGAATTCTTCATATAAATCAATTGTTATCTTTAGGCATTTAAACGGTGGGGATAATGGCGTGAATAATGCAAATTTAGCACGCAATGTTTAAAAGTATGTACCAGAGAAATTCATCAGATGTAGTCATTGAAAATTGCAAACTATAGAAAACCGGCTTGGTTGGCCAAAAACTTGTTTCTTTTGCTAAACAGATTTGCAAAATTTTCTGTAATGGCAAAATTACACTTTAAAACTTATTAAATTACCACAAGACTTTCACCCACCGACAGGACTATGATTAGATTTCAGCAGCAATTTTTTAAATGCTTTGTCTTGTAACTAATAATTTTGATGGAAACAACTTTTAGTTACATTGCTACAAGTTTACAACAATAACAAACAGCAGTTACAACTTGTAACTATGTAGCAGTAAAAGTATTTTCGCAAACATTTTTTCTTTCATGAGCATACACACAAATACGAAACCAAGCAAAGGGCCAGCGGAAGCCAGCGGCTGTCATTTGAGGAGGCGCAGAACTTTTACAGACACGTAGGTCGCGTTTTGCAAAAATTTGACAGCGCCGCGCGTTCCTTGGTGTCATCATAAAATGGCATGTTCATCTCAGGGTTGTTTACTGCCGTCGAGGAAAAGTCAGCGGCAGTAAATGTCGAAATGTCACTTGAAACAAATGCATTAGGGTGTCTGGTAGCTTTTGCACGTGCTTATTGCCGCTACACGGATGTTGTTTGCCATAACGTAGTGCCTAGACTGGGTTTTGTCGCCGCGATTTTTCCTTTAACAACCGCTGGTTTTATGATTTCTCTGAATGACTTGAGTGAATTATATGAGACGTTATGATGACGCCATGTCGCTACTGACTTGTAGCCAGGTTGACTGAGAAGAAGAGAAGGCTAACACTTTTTCAAAAATTTCAAAGGGAATACATTTCAGCTGCTCTCAAGACTCCTTACGGAATCCACAAACTTGATTACATACAAAGTCGAAAACTTAAATTATAGCTGACAAGAGGTAGTAAAACGTGTAACTCACCTTTCACTGTGTGATAAATTCCAAAACTAGTAGTATTGTTTCCGCAGTAAAGCGGATTTAGAGAAACAAGACACGACAATTTGTCCGGAACATGTCAAGCAAGTTTTACTTCACATAGGCAAGACAGCATGCACTGGCATAAGGCACAAGTTTTATAGCCGCAGTCACTAGACACGACAGACACAAGCAAGCCCGCGGCTCAACCAGGTTACCTTACGGATGTACTTTAAAACTTGATTTTTGGCCAAGTTAAGAAGGTTGACGTGAAAAATGCGGACGTTCTTTTGACGAATTGAAGCCTTACTTGACTCTTTCACAACAACAACTTTTAGCTGCACACAGCTTTAAAGCACTACACTATAAAACTAACGGCATTCAAGTTGGAATGCAGAGGAAATCAAATGACGGCTTCACGTTCGGGAAACAATGCAAGTGTCATCGTCAGATTATTATTATTTTTATCGTATGTAGTACAAAGTGATACTCGACTGTTTGTATATGATATCAAACTGCGTTGTCGAATCAAGCCACAATTCTAAACTCTTTACACACTTCCACTCTTTCGCTGGATAGACGTTTTTCACGGTGTCAGTCAAATAGAACACACTGACGCGAATTTTATTCCCCCCAATTCACTTGTGACCTCACCACAGTTGCCAATATTGCACTGCTCCTCTTGAGCATTCAGTGCTTCTATTTGAAACAGAGAATTTCAATTTGAGATGAAATAATAGAGGCAGGTCTCTCACTCACTTCCGGTGGCAATGGCACGGCGTTTGCAAAAAATTCACTAATGCGACAGGTGACACACGTGTGTCTTTTTGCTGGTGCTTTTTGAGGTCCACTTTTTCATTGCCCCATATCTCTATAGTTTCCAGCTTTTCTTGGAACTAAAGGACTGTAGTCACAAACTGACCAAAACAAAAGGTAGGCTGAAGATAAATGCAGTTGAAGAAGGTGGGATCGTGGGAAACGGGTGAGATGCGAGACCATACGGGTTGAACTGCCGTTGTCGACTGAAGCGTTAGTTAACGTCAACAGGGATGAGAAGAAAAACAAGTTGAGAAGTTGGATCGCTACTATGAAAACATGGAGAGATGCTCAACTAGCTCAACGAAGAAAGGTCTGAACGCAAGTATAATCAAGGCAAGGTGAGTTTGCCTCCTTCTTGGTTGCCGCTCAGGCTTTCTTTCTCAAACGTCTTTAAGCATTGTTGTTGCCGTTGGTGGAGGCTTGTTCGAATCTTTCCGAGCTCCTTGTACATGTTCTCTTCAAGTCATAAAGATTGATATAATGTGCAGTAGAAGATGTATTAAACACCGTGTGTTCTCTTGTTCATACCTGGCCAATGCAAAGGTGAGTACATGAAATGCAAGGAAGCAAAAGCTGCGCTACAACCGGTGCAAGCCAAAGAGACAACAACAACAAAAGATCCAGCTCACCTGAGCTCGTATTCTTTGTTGTTGTAGTGTTCCATTCTGGTCTTCTTCTTCGACTTGCTTCCAAAGTAAATAGCAGCAGCGGGATGGATTGAATGAACAACTGGATTGTATATACTTTTGACCCTAAATGAGCAACTAATTCACCACAAGGATCCATGTCTCATAAATTTGAAATACAAACCGGCACCAATTGCAACCTGAATTTTGCATTTACCTGCGCAAAATGTATCTTCAATGGCATAGTTAGCCAGCTACCCAAGTGGTTTGACCAGTAAAATGGATAATATGGGTAATCATCAGGATTGTATAGGAATTACTATTGCTTTATAAGCTTCACAAAATACATGGTAAATTTGTCTAGAGAGCAGTTACAAAGCAATGGATAATCAAGGGGAAATAGGCTAACCGCCTGTTGCTTTGCAAGAGTCAAACATGTCTGAAGGAGCCAGTTGGATATTGAATACCGTGTTCAGAGCCGAGCGGAAATTATAAAGGGAACTTTTGGAGCTTCCAAAGTTTTATTTGGACTTGAAGTGAGCACCTGGAATCAGACAGACAAGAGAGATCTCTGGAAGATACCACAAAACTTGTATAGTAGCCTTCTTGTTCACCAGGAAGGGAGAATTGGAAGGTGAGAAGAAACTGAACAAGGGCCCTCCTCCTGAAACCAGCCTACCTGATCTCCGTACCTGTAATTTGACCCTCAAGGGCCGGGTTGTTATTTTGATCCTCTTTGTACTACAGGATTCTTTCGGAATAGCTCAATATGTTGGCAAGAGAGAAGGAACAAAAAGTCTTTCTTCAGAATAACGCCCTGTAAATAGAACGTTGTTAGCAAAGTGGGCTGTGCGTGTTTGACTGATTCGGGATTTTTAAGCGAGTGTGTGTTGAAAATATTTGTATTTTATGGGACCGGCCGTTTTGGCTGGAGTGCAAGTTGAGCTTGGCTCTGGCGTTCATTCAAAGTGTTTGGACGGATCATTAATTTTGGACCGAGAGACTTCCTTACGGGGACTAACAAGGAAGGTTCTTCTTTGATCTCGATGGCAAAAGGTTAAATGATGCTGGAAACATAGAGGCTGCAACCTGTGACCTTGGGCATGAAAGACGGTTATTATTTGTCGTCGTCATTTGCTTTGCTGGATCCACCGGCATTAGTGCCGTGGAAACAAAAAGCGTCGGTGCCTATATACTAACACACATTCGGAGAGATGATGTTTGCCTTTACTTTTTGGAGCCGACTTTTTAAGCAACTTTACCTTACGACGATCCTGGAGGTTTTGTTTGGAAAGGAGGCTTGTTCGTCATTGTTGAATTGGTGATTCAACCATTGTAATGTGTTTTTAGTTACATTTTCAACTACCATGTAAAGTGCAGGAGAGACGTTCAAAAAAGACCAAGACGGCAAGGAGACGATGGGCATTAAAAACCCGAGGAGAAATGTCTCTCGGGCCAAGAAAAAGTTGGGGCCTTTGTTAAGGAAACGTGTAAACTGGAAGGAATAAAAAGATGTCTCTGAGGCAAAGCTAATGTGTGTAAACTAAAGGTTTCTCATGGAGGTGGTCAATTATTATTACGTGTCGGATTCCATTCCTTTGCGAAGGTGTGAGACCAAGAAAGAAATAAAGGTTTCACTAAAAGTTATACTGCAAGACAGACAGGGCGCTTTCGGAAAGCCAACTTGTGTCAGAAACTCATCACACAATGGCGCTGTGGTGTCAAAAACATGGACATTGTGGCCACATGCCGATTAAAAGGTGGTGCCGCTGTTGGTGGCAGAGCGGCAAGAAATTATGACTTGGATATTACAACAGCCAACTAAATTAGAGCAATGTCAAACTGCGTTATTTTTCAAATTAGAGACGACAAAACAGTCCAACTTTTGGTAATTCGTTTCGCCCATGCAGAGCTCTGGACCTGCTAAGCCAATTTGTGGCTACTTAGCGCTCGGGTGAAAATATTTACCTGGTCGGCGGCCCACATAACTTTGACAATTATCACCAAAGTTTACTTTCTTCTTCCCAATGAATTTGTTTGCCGTCTTGGTCTCTAACGATAAAAATTATCATCTACATTGCTATGATGTAAAACTTGTTCAAATAAATGTAGACGTTGTGAAAGGAGTGGATTCATAGGCTTTATCAGTAGAAAAGTCGGAACCTTTGCAGCCTGGTTATTGATTTCCAGTTGACGTAATTAATCGAGATATTGGATTCTTGCCGTGCGTGCCAAGTAAACGATATATTAACTGACATAGTTCATTGGAGCTCAGAGATCAACTAGAGATAAAACTGTAAATGCCAGGGGGAAAGATTTAGTGCAAAGCCTTATTGAAAATAACCTTACAGTTTGTAACGGAGCAGTTAAAGGCGATGAAGAGGGAGAATTTACTTGCTTTAAACATAATGGGAAGAGCGTTGTGGATCTGTGCATAGCCACTCTTGAAGCTAAGAATAAGACTGTCAATTTCAGAATTCAAGAATCTATTTACTCGGACCATGCAATTATAACTTGGACAGGAGAATATAGGCACGAAAAATGTCAATTAATTGGTAGGTGGAAATGGAACAAACAATCCGAGCATAAGTTCCAACAAATGATATCAGAGAATCTCAGCTTAGGTAATACATCGGAGAGCTTACAAAATCTGTATGACAACTTTACTACACATGTTAAGAGCACAGCTAAAGCCTGCAGATTGTATAAAATTGTAAACCTGAACGCAGAAACTAAAGCACTGTGGTTCAACGAAGAGTGTCTGAAAACTAAAAAAGAAGCAAATCAGTTGCTCAGAAAAACGATTACAAGAATCAAAAATGGTACATTGGAGAACAGTCTTTTGGAGAAGCTCAGTACCACCAAAGCTAAATATAAAAGGGCTTGTAAACAAGCAAGAAAAGACCACAAAAAGGCACTAGTAGAGTCGATGTTGGAGATCAGAAACAGCTGTGATTTCTGGAAGCTCATGAATAGATTTAGATCAAGTAAACCAAGCCAAGAAATAGTTATTACAGAGCAAACTTGGATAGAATATTACACAAGATTATATCCTACTAAACTCATAATAGATATAGAAATCTGTGATCCGCACGACATGTGGCTGGACTTAAATGTATCAGAATACGAAACGGAAGCATGCCTGAAAAGACTGAGTAACAACAAAGCTCCTGGTATAGACGGAATACCAAACGAATATTATAAGTATTTACCAAAAATAGGAATTCAGGCATTAGCTCAGCTTTTCAATACATGTTATAATAGGCAAAAGGTCCCACATCAGTGGTTAATGTCAGTTATCTGTTCAATTTACAAGAAAGGAGATAAGTCAGAACCTGCTAACTACCGACCAATCTCGCTGCTTCCTACAATTCTCAAACTCTACACTGCAATACTCAACAGAAGACTCCAAGGGTGGCTAACTTTTCACAAGAAAATCGCGGAAGAACAAGGGGCCTACCAAAGAGGGAAAGGATGTCCACAGCATATTTTCACATTACAAGCGGCAATTCACGCTCAGCTGAGTAAAGGAGAGAAACTCTACGCATTTTACGTTGACCTGTCCAAAGCTTTCGACAACGTGAACCACTTTGATCTATGGCTCAAACTCAGAAACGAAGGTGTAAGCCAAAAATTTATTAACGTTGTAAAGTATATATACCACAATATGAAGGCATGTGTGAGGCTCAGCGACACAAACACAAAAGCGTTTGATGTGACGAAGGGGATTCTGCAGGGAGAAAGTCTTAGTCCTACATTATGGGTGGTATACATTAATGATTTGGTAAAATACATTGAGGAAAGCGGAGTTCAAGGTGTTAAAATTAGCAATAGAGAATTGAATGTACTTGTTTACGCAGACGATATCATATTGCTGGGTAAAAATAGAAGTAATCTACAATTTAAGATAAATAGGCTAGCCAAGTACTTTAGGTTAAACAACCTACTGATAAATAGAAGTAAGTCCGAAATAATGGTTTTCAGAAGAGGAACCAGAAAATGTAGCGAGAAATTTTACTGGGAAGGAGCAGAGCTGAATATTTGTAAAAGGTACAAGTACCTCGGTGTAAACATGCAAGACACTGGCGTTTTCTCAGAAACTTGTGAAGGTTTTGTAACTAAAGGAAAAATAGCTGTGGCTAACATGTGGCAAACACTCAGCAGATGTCAAATGCCAGCTAGTAAAATACAGGGAAAATTATTCCATTCTCTGGCTGCCAGTGTAACTTTATACGCAGCACATTTATGGGGACTACGATATCTAGATGTAATCGAGAAGCTCCAGCTATTTTTCCTTAAGAAATACTTAAGATTGCCAAAAAACACAGCGTCGTATCTGGTCAGACTTGAATTCAATGTTCCTCATATTTCGTATAAAATAGTAAGTCAAGCCCTGGGTTTTGTTAGAACGCTAGTTATTCAAGCTCAGCGAAACACACTTTTGGCAGCTTGCAAACGAAAACTGTAGCTGATGCAAGGTGAGTTAAAGTACAATTGGGCTAAGCAGCTTAGAACACTATTGGGAGAATGTATAACGGAAGAGATTTGGAACAGCGAAAATGTCAAAGATTGGTGTGAAGCTACTCCGATAATATTAGAAAACTACAAAACTAAGCTAATCGAATACGATGTAACAGCTCTGCAAAATAGTCATCACAATGTTTTGTATAGAAGCTTCAAGGTGATAGAAGAAGAAGAGCGTTATCTGAACTGTAAACTTCCAATCAACACAGCAAGAATCATTATAAGACTGAGATTGCAATCGAGGTTCATATATATCAACAATGTCAAATTAGAGCTCAGCAACTTTTGTAAACTTTGTAACCAAAATATTGACGAAGACTGGATACATGTACTTTTTGAATGTCCCGCGACGGCGGGAAAAAGACCCAAAACACTGATCAGCTGTTCCAGCAAAAGTGATAGGATGAAAGAACTTTTTAAAAGAGAAGAAGGGGATTATTATGTAGAAGTACATAAATTTATTATGTATGTTAGCTCTCTAACTTCAAATTTGTAAACATATATTCTTTGCAGGCAACTCCGTATTGGAGGGGCGAAAGCAAATAAACAATATATATATTAACTGACATGTCAAGAATCGAAAAAAGGAATAACTTCTTGCATGCATGCATCCCCTTTCCGTCGTATCACAGTCTGGCTTGAAGAAATGAAGCAATTTGGAGGAACGTGCAAAGTTTCCAATGAGTTTCAATTACACTCCCAACGTTTTTCACATGACAAGCAATAAACCTTTTCTTCTCAAAAGCTACGTATAAAACCGTTTAACGAAATTGCATGTTCCAATGTGTGAATCACTTGTCCAAGAGGGTAGGACCGCAAAAGCTATTACTTTTAAACAAGTTTCACAAGGAGAGATTGCAAAGATTCCAGCCGTTGCAGATTATTAAATTGAACAAGGACGTGGTGAGACAATGATAATCTAGGATCTCTTTAGTCCAAATTCAAGTATGGCTTTTTCGTGTACAAGACAAGCTGATGAGAAGCGCGAAAGAAACAAGTGTGTGAACAGGTAGGCAGTACAAATTTTGTACTAATTAAGCCACAAGACTGCATATTTTCTCGCTAATAAACAATGACTCCTTGACAGCTGGATGAAAACAAACTGGATGCATACAGCGTATGTATGTGTATTAACATGGGATTTATGTTAGTAGCAAAGAGTGGAAATTGATGTTGGTTTTTGTTTCAGCCCCACAGTTTTGAGATCATCCCAAAACCTGAACTAGTTGAATCATGATCAACAACCAGAAGGCACGGCGATTTCAAATTGAAATATTAGTTTTAAAAAGCCTCAGGTGAGAAACACGGTCGTAAATTTTCTCTAAGGAGATTTCTGGGGAAAACTCGAGTCTTCAAATTCTCAAAGCTTTTGCCTTGAAAGAGATCCGCTTTGCTGGTGTTGCGTGCCCATTTTTAATGTACTTCGTCTTCCCTTTGGTGGCTGAAAACAAATTCCTGAACGGAATCCAACACCATCTCGCCAAATTAACTACAAATTAAAACTTGATGCAAACTTTATTTATTGCGTAAATCGCGCCATTAGACCGAGACCAAGTACATACTTGCACTTAAAGGTTAAATTAATGCTCAAGAACAAGCGCCTCTGCCCTCTGCTACCCCCAGTTATTACGTTGGAGCCAAGGACTTTTTAACAATATAAAACAGGAAGAAAGCATGAAATCAAATACTAATATGCATTCCAATTACAGCTCAAGCGTCACTGACTGACTGACGGACATGTTCATCTCGGCTCGAGCACAAAGATTGCGAATTGGCATTGTTAATCCCTAATTTTTTACCTTGTTTAAAGGGAGCGGTGTGTGAAGATTGAGGCTTATTTGAACTTCAAATTTAATGGTTTTTATTTCCAAAGAGCTCAGCAAATCACAGTTTAATCTTATCTGACATCTGGCGAGGATTCACACAAACTTACTGCAGCCACCTGCCAGCCCCACCAACCATTTTTGTTTCTGTCGCTGGCCCGCTAGATGTCAGACTTGGCTTAAGCAACGTTCATGAACCAAAAACGCTGCTGCTGACGCCAGCTTGTCGCGGACTTTCCCCAATCGAGTTCCGTTGAACACGCCAGAAGGGGCTGCTACCGTGGCTGGTGGTGGAGAAAGCTGTACAAGTCAAGGCGAAAAAAGACCGGAAAGCGGCGGCGGTGACTGTTACGAAAAGTTCGGGTGCCGGGCAATTTCCCGAGGATGATGATGACTCATCGGGGTTTCCAGTGAGTCAGTTTCACGTGCCGTGGCGGGTATTAACTGTAAGCTATGGTCGAATCGAGGGTTGATGGGCGTCGCAGCGGGTGACTGCATTAGGAAAACAATGCTCAAGGCAGAAGAAATTTGCACTGGACAGTCAAGAGTGTTGTTGGGGAACCGACCGAGACGGACCTTGTTGCTCCTTCCTGTCACCATGGTTACTGATGAGGTGATGAATCATAACATGCTTGGGAAATTTTAGGTTAGTAGTCCAGATGAAGGCGATTTGGCAAGGTGTATAATGTTTGCTGAATTATGTGTGTACTTGTTGTAATCGACACGAATCATGAGAGAGTCGCCGCCATCACCAGGAGTAGTGACATTGGGCGCTAAAATTGCCAGTATAGGCTTTATGGCTTTTATGAAAGCGGGCAAATATAATTACCTTATACCTTCCTTACCTTCCACACAGCGACGACGACCTGTTTGTACATTTGTCGCCTCCTTGATGTACCGAAAAGTAGCTGATGGAAGAAGGATTGCGAAAAGCGCCAGGGTTCCTCGTTCAAGGTTCTTGTTCGGCTCGGTGAAATATGGTTCATGGTGTGTGTATTTTTGTCCAGCTGGATATAATCGGTATATGATACATTTAAGAGCTTTGGAACTTGGGACTGAGACTGAGACTGAGACTGACCGTTGGGGAAGGGTAAGTTCATATTGGTGAAAGGTTGGGATAGGAGCGACAGACACTATGTACTTTGATTATCTCGAAATCATAAATTTTTTGAGGGGAAAATAATCGTGTGTGTTCCCCTATGAGGCGGAAGCTAGAATACCAATTGCCCATTTCCCCTCTTGGGAAGCAATTTCATCAATGTTCAACGACGGCGGTGGTATTGAAATATCGAATCCAATATCGCTCCGAGTCTTCCCACTCCTCCAAGCGCTATTTTATTTTTCAACCTTCAAACAAGTATTCACAGGATTTAAAGGTGGAGAAGCAAAAAGAACCAAAATAGGCTTGGTTATCAAGGAAAGAACTGGCAGAAGAAGAGCTGGAAGCTGAAACCAATAATTCATATTAATCTCAAACTGTTGATGCTATCTCAATGACGAATTAAGCTCAAATTGGGCGAGGAGAATACCAGAGGCTTACTGTATACTTTAAATTTCAAAGACATCTCCTCGTCGTTGAACAAGCGAGCTGGCAGAAAGACAGAGACAGTCGAAATCTTATTATTTTCCTCGCAGGGTTAAAAAATAAGATTGCCAAACTTGTTTCTAATTCATTGTTGTAGTGACACAGGCGCTGGCTGTCAGAATTGCATATTTACTTGTACGACTCTTCTTATGCCCACGCTGCGCTTGAAACATGTCCAGAAAAGGACCTCTAGGCGGTGGTGGTACCAAGACGATGACGATATGACGGCCACTACAAAAGTACACCGACTCACAGTGTTTGTTATCAAAGCAACCTGAGGATTAGATAGAGCCGGTCGTCGAATAACATTATATTTTGTTATCCCACTTGCTTGTTGTTGTAGGCCAGTCAAGTGTGGGTGAGGTTATAATTCTACAGTTTAATTATCTCTTTACTTATGGGCGTTCGACCTTGTTACCCCCGTCATTTCCATTCATTTCTCATATCATCCAACAACATTGTACATCCATCACACATTGTTAGTCCTCTACCTGCCTGGCCCTGCGACCTCTGGTGTGTGTTATTTTTTTTCAAAATTACGCTTTAGTAAACCCAGGTACTCGCAGGTCAACTGCAACAAAATTTATTTGATGCATCTGCCAGCTTCATCTAAATAATCCGCGCGTACCTGTAATTAACACAAGTTCCTTGCTTTTCCTTTGTGGAGAAGGTTATCTCACCTCCACCCCACAGTCTCCATCTCCACAATATTTGTCGCTGATGGAATGTCTCAGGTCATGAATTTTTCAAGACATCAGGTGCATACAAAATTGCCAAGTTTCTTCCATGGAAATAATACTGTGCCAGCCAGCCAGCTTTTGTCAACTTGATTTGATCACCAGAGACCGAATGCGGACCACAAAGTGAAAGTCATGAATAGCCATATGAATGCCGGCCCATATACGGACGAAATCTTGTTGTAAAAGAGTCCAATCACGTATTCAAGTGTATATTTACTTTGTATATATATAAATGTCAGTCAGGTCGACGACGATGATGAGGAGACAAGACCATAAATGACTCAAGTTTGCAAATTGCTCCTTTAAATCAATAATGCACAACAACAGCTCTTTTGCTTCAAGTCAAGTCAGCGGGGCAGTATTTGTTGTTGTCGGCGTATTCTATGAGCCCTGCAATATTTTACAAAGGACACACACACACCACAACACGCAACCTTTCAAATGGCATGTCGACTAAATACAGGTGTTCAAGATTTCCAGAGATGTACATAAATAAATAGTTTATGGCTTTTGCTCCTTGCATGATCTGTAACTTGGAGAGAGAGCGCCTTGTGTATATATAATTTTTGTATGTTTGTTAGACGCCCGGTTTCGCAGACTTTCATACTTTCATCGCCCCATCCGCATTGCACCATTGCACAGGAACATTGGGCGTGTGTGTGTGTTTACTGTTGTATGTATATAGTATATATAAACTTTTAGTTTTGTGTAGGATGACAATTTCCCATCAAGGTTGAATCCAGCTAGAAAAAAAAACATTCCTTATACGGCTATTTCAGCCGCGGCTTTGCTGAATCGAGCAACAAACGACAAAGTTTGCCCTGCCCGGGTACATATTACGTTTCTAGCCATCATCACATCCAGTTCCCCACCACCACAAGAAACTATTTCCGCTCAACTATATTCACCAAAAGTACATGCAGCTTTACAAACCTTACAAACATGGCTTTGTTCCACGTTTCATGACTATGACTTGCTTCAGAATAATTCTTTTGCTTCTTCTCGTCTCCTTTCTCAACTTTATTCTCCTCCACGAACCAGCCACAAGCTTTACCAAAATTCATAAAGAGGTACTAACACGATCGTCACATAAACTCGAGAATTAAAAGTGAGATAAGGCAAAAATTTAATCTAATAAAAACTCGCTTCCTGCTGCTGCAATCCGCAGCTTTTGTTCATCAAAACTACAGAACCCACGGCTGCATTTCGGGCTTCACGTTTAGAGTCAGTCAGTCAAACTTTGTCAGTCAAGGGCGAGTTAGGGGAGAAACAAGACATATTTATGTGGCACATACACTTGTTCTTCCATTAACAAGTCCTGGAACCACAACTGGGAACAAGTAACTTCGTTCAGCTTTTTTTCTGTCCCCTCCAAGTCTGTTTTTACTCTTACAGCTTTTTGTTTACCCCTGGAATATTTTTCCCTGTCTTATAATTCCAGCTGGAAATTTCTTGAGCTTTCTCCTATTCTGGCTGGAACCACCCAGTGAGTATTGACGAGCAAAGCTTCGAGGATGACCATCAAAAGTTTACTTTCTTTCGGTCGAACAAGTCCAGAGGCTTCACTGTTCTTCTGCTGCACCTAATGCGTTTAATCGATTATCTCTTGACACTGGCAGCTCCACTTGCAACTCCACTAACCAACTTGCGGCCCAATCTGTCAAATGGCTCCCTGGCTGCGGTCACGCCAAATTTTTCAAACGCCTATAGGACTAGGGAAGTAAAAAAAGTGAAAAATTTAAAGTGCAGTAGAGCAGGAGCAGCAGAAAGAAGCGATCATGAAGGATGGCAAAAGGAACCGCAAAATCTATGGAAACCACCACAAGGAAATGATGATTTCAGAGGGAGACAATTATGATAATTACACGAGTCTTGAGGATTCATCCACGCCTACGAGTTTACAAAACAAATTATAGGAAACCAAACACCAAGGAATGCAGCAAGTGATCCGAAAGAGCCATGTTGTTTTAACAGCTCCACAAGTACGCTTGAGCAGGAGCGTTTTTGCTATTAAATCCATTGACTGTGTATATACCATAAAGGAAAAAGAACATTTTCAATCCATGCCCGACTGATGATTTAGATGCATGAAGAATAGCCGGCAATTTAAAACGCCCATATGAGCATTCGCCGTTTTGTTGATGCCTTACAAACCTTCGTTGTGAAGTTCAAGTTCCGCTGACGGGACTATAAGCCCACAGCCAAAAAACGTTACAGCAAAGCGAGTTTACATTTCAAAGTTGCGAGAAAAAGTTGACGGAAATTAATAGAAAAGCATGGAGAGAGATGGAGACAAATCCGTTTGCGGGCTGCCAAGTACAGTGGTTAAAAATAACCTTGAGAAGTAAGCATTCCAGGAACCACTGCAGCAGCAGCAGCAACTTTGAGAAGCTCGGTTTCGATGCATACATTTATAGCTGCTTGCTGGAGACAGCTGAACAAGTCTTGAAAAATCTACCTACTTCGTTATGTATTTTCCAGCTGTATTTAGAACCGGCACGTGTACCAACTTTTGCCGTTGTAACAACCATCATCGGAAACCACGGGACGACGGGCTGCGAGTGAAAGCTCAGCTACCTAAGAAACTACAAGCTTTTCTTCGACTGCCATTGGACAATAAGCGCCAGTGCTGAAAGCCAAGTCCAGTTAATTCAACTTTGACTCTCAATGCACTTTCAGCTAGTACATGTAGTTGTAGCCGAAAAGTTTTAGTTTATGTACGTACTACGCCCATACGTCAGAAGACGCTGACACTTTTCTAGAAGCTAATAGAACGCTTGGCCATATGGAACTTTGCTGCATGTAGTAGCCAGAAGGGTGAGAAATAGAATCTGAAAATAGAATTTCGTCAAGATTAGACAGAGGTTTCTATAAGCATCCAACAACTATAAGACATTGACGGTTTCGTTTACTAACTCTGCATCCGACGCTCCTGGTTTCCTCAATCCGTCCTCGGATCTTGCGAGTCTTGTAGACATGATTCCGGCGTTCCTCTTGTTCCTCTTCAGGATTTTGGTTCCACGTGCTTCTCGGTTTTTGGTAGAGGGCAACAGCAGCAATAGTTCCAGCGAGCTTTTTTACCGACTTTAAAATGTCACGGCCAAACTTATTGCATCCATTAGACGGCCCATGCAGTTTTGTTCTTGAAACTCCGAACGCTATTTAGCACACAAGAGCTACAAAGTCTCAGATATCAAACATTACATATTCTAGAACATACTGCATCATTCCCGCTTCTAGTGACTACGGCAAGTGCTGAGAGATTCAAGTTACATACTCGCTTCTTTCTAATGAGATAACATTGATTCTAATGAAATTGGCGATAGGTCATCATGGGCATGACGTTGTCTCCTAACGGAAGACGCTAATCGGTTCCGACGGGCGAGTCTTGTTGAATCTGACTTTTGAACAACTGCCCTTGTGTTACCTTTGGGGTCATCGCCGGTGCCTATTAGACTTGTTGTTTATACAATGTTTTGAATGAATGAACACGTTTGTCTACTTGAGATTGTAGACTATACACAAAATCTCTCTTTGTGGACTATATAACTTTAGGCTGACAGCTATAATACTGTATAAATACGTCTCGTCTGCTCGTGATTCTGTCTCTTGTTCTGTACATGGCTCGCCATAACTGGTACCTCTTGGACGCTGGGGCACTAAAATGAATTGAACAGGAGCAGCCCACGCATTCATGACTCTACTTTTACACTTCAATTTGTAATTAGACTGATTGGGCATGGTGATTATTCAGGTGTGGGATGTCGTCCCATCTACAAATTCTGAATCCTAATGCCTTGGGTGTGATACTGTTCAAGTGCAAAAACGCGTAGGATCACCGTCACCATCATTCATGATGG
Organism: Sphaeridia pumilis; assembly: GCA_034698345.1. Classification (NCBI taxonomy): domain Eukaryota; kingdom Metazoa; phylum Arthropoda; class Collembola; order Symphypleona; family Sminthurididae; genus Sphaeridia; species Sphaeridia pumilis. The sequence continues at coordinate 17,702 of JAQGBJ010001783.1, forward strand.
ATTTCAAATGACAATCGAATCAAAATACACACTTTTGATACCGGCTTTACATGGCAAATGCCCATCTACCTGTCATTGACAGAAATAAAGTCTGATTAAACTTATCTCTCGCCGTCTGCCATTGCAAACCGCGTTTCTCACAACTTTTTCGGTAAACGAATTTCATCAAGTTGTGTTTTTGTTATTGTTTTGGTAGAAAATTTCAAAATTTCCAACGTCCGTCAAATGGCGGGAGAATAGCCTTAGAGTGAGTCCTAACGGAAGAAACAATGAGGGAGGAGGAGCCCGAGAGAAGGCGCGGAGAGGACTTCCAGGAGAGCCTCACATACTGCCCCATGTATTATATCTCAAGGGCTGGAGAAGAGCGAGAGATCGTATGCATTATATGGCGATAAAAGTGCTCTTTCTGCCTTTGTATGCCGGCCGGAATTTGTAGCGCGCCTATGTATATATGCTATATCACACCCATGTCCTGGCATGGCGCTCCAAAAGCCTTTGTATTCCAAAGGCTGTACTGTATGAGGTGGCGGAGGAGTGTGGAACAGGGCGAGAGGAGGAGAAGAGAGCAACGCCGTACAGTAGTGTGGGGAGGGATAGCAGAGGAGCGGAGTGAACCCTGGATGTTCGTGCGGTTAGTGGGGAACACGAACGTCGACTCTCCCGACGTATGCATTATAGTGTGTGTGAGCCGACAGCTCGTCCGTTGAGCCTGCTCGCTTTAGGGATTCGACTAACCGTCACAGACAGTCTTCATTCGTCTCGGATCCTTTGCAGTGTGAGGACGTGTACGTGATTTTGTCTCTCTTTTTTCGATTCTGTCTGTGCCCGGTTTGTCCGTTAGGACTTGAATTGTGCTTTATCAACTTTAACCGTTGTTCCAGTTTTTAAATAACTTGTCATCAAGATGCGTGAAATTGTTCATATCCAAGCTGGTCAGTGTGGAAACCAGATCGGAGCTAAGGTGAGTTTTCCGGCCACTTTTCAATAATTTTCCAGTACTCGAGGAGAGCGGGAATTTTCAAGGGTATCTCTGTAGTTTAAATTGCGAGCTAAAAGGGATTTTGTGGGAGGAATTACCATGCATTAATTTTGGAAGGTTTTCAATTAATTGTGAGATTGTGGAGAAGTTGAAACATTGTCAGACAGGTTTTCAAGGAGATTTTGAATGAGATGCAGGTATTTATATGTACGTTCCATATAACGGACATGACCTGCACCAGGAGTAAAGAATAGGAGGCAGGGAGGCGGAGCGGGGAGCGAGAAAATTGTATTGCAGTATAAAGGAGCCAGTGTAAAGTAGCGCTCTCTCGGCCAACGTTGAAGCAAAGGGAGATCGATACCGGTATATTTTTGTATGCTTTTTCTATGGAGAGACTGACTGACGGACGTTTGTTCTTTATATTTGAGAGACTTTTTTGTATTCTCAAGCATGGCAGCTACATGTTTGTGGCGGGCAATGGCTTTGTGAGTTTGGCCGGTGGTCGGTGGTAGTAGTGTAATATTAAGGAAGTTTGGCGACTGGTGCAGGCAGAAGAATGCATTCATAGACTCTGTTTTAGGCCATCATTTGACGTAGAGTCGCCGCCGTCGTGATAATGTAATGGAGTAGCCTGAGAGAATGATGTTGAGGAAGGAAATTGAGCTTACGGTTTAATTCATTGTTGTTGATTGGGGTGGTGGTGGTGGTCGAGTGTGACGGAAAAAGATAACATGTAGATGGATGTGTATGGAAATGAAGGGGGAATGCGAACAATGTTGATAATAATGTACCTTGTTTTTAATTACTACAGTTCTGGGAAATCATTTCCGATGAGCACGGAATCGACCCGACCGGAGCTTACCATGGAGACTCAGACCTTCAGCTAGAAAGAATTAACGTCTACTACAATGAAGCCTCTGGCGGCAAGTACGTGCCGAGGGCGGTCCTCGTCGATTTGGAGCCTGGTACCATGGACTCTGTGAGGTCAGGACCTTTCGGGCAAATCTTCAGACCCGACAACTTTGTCTTTGGCCAGAGCGGCGCTGGAAACAATTGGGCCAAGGGTCACTACACGGAAGGAGCTGAGTTGGTGGATTCAGTCTTGGATGTTGTAAGGAAGGAGGCTGAGAGCTGCGATTGTCTGCAAGGGTTCCAGCTGACGCATTCACTAGGAGGTGGTACCGGATCCGGAATGGGAACCCTTTTGATTTCCAAAATCCGAGAGGAATACCCCGACAGGATCATGAACACATACTCAGTCGTACCATCGCCCAAGGTATCTGATACCGTCGTGGAGCCATACAATGCCACCCTTTCCGTACATCAGTTGGTGGAGAATACCGACGAGACCTACTGTATCGACAATGAAGCCTTGTATGATATCTGCTTCCGTACCTTGAAACTAACGACCCCTACCTATGGTGACTTGAACCATCTTGTCTCGTTGACCATGTCTGGAGTTACCACTTGCCTTCGGTTCCCTGGTCAGTTGAACGCTGATCTCCGTAAATTGGCCGTCAACATGGTTCCTTTCCCACGTCTCCACTTCTTCATGCCAGGTAAAGTATTTATTTATTTGAATTATACACTTGTTTGACCTTCAGTTGGAGAACTTGGTTACTGATTTTATCGGTATTTTTTAGGATTTGCTCCTCTCACCTCCCGCGGTAGCCAACAGTACCGCGCCCTCACTGTGCCAGAATTGACCCAGCAAATGTTCGATGCTAAGAACATGATGGCTGCTTGCGACCCACGACATGGACGCTACTTGACCGTTGCTGCAGTATTCCGTGGACGCATGTCAATGAAGGAAGTCGATGAGCAAATGTTGAACATCCAAAACAAGAACTCGAGCTACTTCGT
>JAQGBJ010001784.1:0-20525 GCA_034698345.1 Sphaeridia pumilis
GTTAACTTTCGCTAATAGTTTCGCCCATGGCTTTTGAACTTTCTTAAACTGGTCTTCCATTTCTTTCCTCTCCTTCAGATTCATTACGTTCTGAAAATACATACCAAGAGAAAACACCGTTACATTTTATGACCCGAAACAAACAATTTCAGATAACAACAACTCAGTCAGTCAGTGCAAGCAGCAATAAGTGCATGCATGCCGAGCAACTTTTTTTATTACATCTTCTTCTTGTTTGTAATCAGCCTTCGTCCATAAACTTGATCCCACTGATTTCTTCTACCGTCTAAATAAACTCACCTTATGGTAATTATCCTTTTGCCAATTGCGAATTTGAGTAACAACTTCGTTCGTGAGGTCATCTCGAATAGTAGTGTGGAGATCGCACAACCGATCCGCCTCCACCAGAATCCCCTTCCAGGCTGCTTCCGTAGTTCCATACTCAGGTCCCTTATCGATGCAATCCGCCCACTTCTTGGACCATGTTTTCAGACTCACTGCATACTTTTTCTCCATTTCCGCCCGCTCTTGAACCAGGGATATCAAGTCATTACACAGCTTGTAGCCATCTTCGATTCGCTTCGTTGTCCTGCAAATTCAACAATTCAGACACAGTTAGTAACAAACCCAATTTACATTGTCAGTCCTCTATCAGTCATGCTCTTGTCTCACTTTCTTTAGCACCAAATCAAGCTTATCCATCCATTACATGATTATCGTCCTGCCAATTAGACTTGCACCATAAACCCATTCCAAAAACAATAGCGCAACTAATATTTCAACGTAAATTCAAAAAGCTTTAACGTCAATAATAATCCCCATAAGAAAATTGTAAATAGTCCGTAAATCACCTCTTGTAGTTTCCCGGCTCCCAAAAGGAATCGCTGCTGGCAATCAGCATGCCGTCTTCGCTGTGGTGCGACATGTTGTCCACAACCTTCATTTCCGAAATTCGAGGAGTCATCAAGTATCCGGGGAAAAAAGGATCGGTAGCAGCAGCAACAACAACGTAGAAACAAAACACACCAAAAATTCTTTAGTCCAGTTCAAAATACACCTGTCGCCGCCGCGCTTTTAGATCATTGTCATCTCGTCATACGCTTTCACCACATTTCTGTCCTGACTCACATCAAGTCACATGTATACATAAACTCGACACGAATTCCCGTCACTCCACAACCGTAGAACAAAAATTTATTGTACCACAAGTTGCCAAAAATTCACAAACAATTCAATACCTCCTACACTTTCCCCTCTTCACGTCGTACTTGAAAAAGACACCAAGTACCACGAAGTACTTCCAACACCTGAGCATACACACTGGGATCTCCTGTCGTTCCCTAAACTCCGAAACGATTGATTCACTTCCGCCCCATCCGTATCATCAGATCTCACCGCCGTCGACACACAATAACCCTTTGATTGGCAATGTCAGAACAGGTAAGTTCGGATGAGCGCTTCACATGCTCTTCAACTCCTGAATGATCCTTACCACAATTTTTTCGCCACTAATGAAATCTTTACCGTCTGTCAGAAGGAGTGCGAGAGGGAGTCCATCGCTATCAAATGCACAAGAGATGACGGTAAATCAGATTTCGCGATACCACCTTCCCTTCAGACAAATTCTTCCAACTGCACCTCAGCACCACCAACACACTAATCAGGTCTCAGCGCGCGCCGTCCTCTTCTTTCCCTACCTGAATCTCTGCCGCCGCTGCGAACCCTTTGAAACAGCCTCTTCTCTTCGTCTGATAGTCACGGCGCGTACGAATCGCATCAAATCCAAGATCCCACCTCAGATTGCAAACCTCCTAAAACCGACCTAACCTTGCAAACTTGCTCCTGCTGCATTACTTAAATCTCACTGAATCTCGTGGGAATCACTCATACAACCTACAACACTGCATACCAACCAAACCATTTACCATACAAGTCGAACCTGTTCGCCAAAACAGATCATCAGATTATTATATCACCCGACCCCACAATATTCATCCTCGTCCACTCTCAACTACATTACTTTCATCAGTCCACAACATTGTTGTTTGTTGTTACCTGCTTTTTCCGCTCCTTGCACATCAGCCAAACCAACCAACTTTTTTGCCATTGATTGCATATGTTCCATCCTTGCTTCCTTCCTGTATTTACTACACTTGTACCTACTACTACACCTGACTTTGCCATTTCCATGTCGTAAACAACACGCAAACCATGCAGCTACATTAACCTTGTACGCTCACAAGTTGCAACTTTTTTGCATGTGTGTGAACCTGCAGTAAGTAACTACATATAATCCATTGCTCAATTCTAGCGTCAATTGAATAAATGACCGCTACACAACTCCATCAAGTCAAAGTCAACCCCTCAATAATAACATTACCGCATCAACAACAAACTCACAGTCAATATAATCATATACTCAACTTTTCCCTCAATACCAAACCATTACCGCACATTTAAACACTTATTTTTCAATGTCCCATTTTATTACCGCTAAACAAAGCTCACCTTTAATTAAGCTTTTACATGCCCCACCTTACCCTTTTAGCGGTCTCATTAAAGGCATCCTTTAAATTCCATCCTCATGGAACATTTGTTTGTTGTTCGTTTCACCGATTAATGATAAAACAATTAATATCCTCAACTGGGCCATCACAGCATTTGTTTATCACCAACCACCTCATTTCCAGCAATACCAACAATTCAGCTCACACCTTTAGCAAATTCGCCAATTGTATTCACACAAATCTGCTAATTCAATGCACCTTGTCAAGCCTTTAAATCCCTGTCAAACTCACTCACTCACAGTCATTCCAATGATATTTTAAGGGCGACTTTTGGCAAAGAGGAAATACAAGTAGGACACGTTCCCAGACTCTTTGTTTACATATGAACAAGATGCATCAACAAACAGGTGTGTTGTCAAACTCAGAATCATCCTACCGTTAACTCTCATCATGGTGTATTTTCGCCATCCCCAGCTGGGCAATGCAGGCAGTCTGCAAACCGGGTTTCTGCATATATATACGTGATCCACAAAAACTTTGCAAAAATCCCCACGGGGTGTACCACCAACTTTTGAAAATAAACACCACCAAATCTATTTAGGGAAAAACAACAAAATCCAAGCTCTTTTTCCTTCAATCCTTCTTTCTCTTGCTCATGAAAACTTTTAAGGCCGGCTAAAATTACCAGCTTATCCGCATTGTCCACATTGTAAAATACATAATACGGTGCATTCAAAACTGTGTCTGTCAAAATCATAAACTCTCATGTTGCCGTCACGGTAAATTTGCAGAGTCTGTCCAAATCCGAATCAAGCCTGTAAACAAATTCAACGAGAAAAAAGAAGGCGCAACAATTCCCTCTCAGCGAATTCATCCCACGTAAATGAATCGCGAATAAATGCTTACTGAATGCCCTTCCCGTTTTCACCGCCGCTAATGACTTGCAATCAACGGGCCAGATTCTTGACAAGAAACGCACAAGAAACTGCTCCTCAAAATTCCTTCTTTTCAATTCTACTTCATAACCCAAATCTACCTTCTTTTCGGCTTGATTGCACCAAAGCCCAATTTGCAATTTTAAAAATGCCACCACCAACTCGCGGTTTTCGTATTCTTCTTCTTGATCATCGCCACTGCATTCATTACGTATTCCAAATGCAACAAAGAGCAAAGTGGACTTTAACGGAGCAAAAAAATACAGGTAAAACCAGGTTCGCCGTTCCATTCCATCAAGAAGAACGAGTGCTTCAATGTAATGCTGCAGTATTAAACCTCAAAAAATGCGGTTGTGAGCAAATACTAACCAATTCGCCTTTAGTGGAACGGCATTTGCCTACATGTCATTTAGCCCAACGAAGGAACCCTTTAATGGTATAAATTATGTACCAAGGCGCCAGCCGCCAAGCGGCACATTTCGTTACCACAATTAAACCGGCCTGGATAAACCTGATTTACCACTCGCCATCAAAGCGACAGCCATTAAAAGAGCCAAAAATTCTCTTGATTGGAACCACGTGAGCAATCCATTTAATTCCACCACATTCGCCACCGCTGACTGGCATCAATTCCATCAAAAAACTTGAAATCACCACAATCCACGACTGTCGTTTCTTCTGTGTCTTTGGCTCAAACTTGTTTTTCACGGCATTTTACCTCCTGCCGCTACAATGCTTTCTTTACGTCACAGGCGGCTTTCAAAGCTGAGGAGCCCAAGAAAAAATCGATGGCGAAAATGTCAAATTTTTATAAGCTCATCTGATAGCCCTTAAAAAATGCTATTCAACGATGTGCTCCATGCCGCTGAACGATGACTGGTATTGATATATCAGTATCGAAAAGTAGCGAAAACCGCTAAAATCGCTAAAAGCCTACCGCGATTATATCGAAACCAGAACTCCGATCGGGACGGGCTATACACCGTTGGAAATAGCATAAAAAACTGGTCCGGGGACAGTTTTAAGAAACTTGATTTTTCATTTTGGTTTTAGGTTTTTTGACAATCAAAGATTTTCCCATGCTAATTTACAGGTCAATTTGGTCTAACAATTAGTACAGAAAACCTTTGATCGTTAAAAAATCTAAAACCAAAATGAAAAATCAATTTTCTTAAAACTGTCCCCAGACCAGTTTTTTATGCTCTTTCCAACGGTGTATAGCACGTCCCGATCGGAGTTCTAGTTTCGATATAATCGCGGTAGGCTTTTAGCGATTTTCGCTACTTTCGATACTGATATATCGAAAACGAGTCATCGTTCAGCGGCATGGAGCACATCGTTGAATAGCATTTTTTAAGGGCTATCAGATGAGATTATAAAAATTTGACATTTTCGCCATCGATTTTTTCTTGGGCTCCTCAGCTTTGAAAGCCGCCACAACATTGCAAAGAAAGCATTCTGATTCAGGTAGTAGTAGACTAACGGTATTGCGCTTCTTCTGATCGAGTGGCCGCAAATTAATTCCGACGTACTCATCTGCCATGCATCACTCTTCTTCAGCCAGCTTCTGATGGGGTCACGCATATTATTTTCGGTTGCCGCCAACACACAAGCAAGGTTAATCGAGCTAACCAAGTTGGTCGATGACTGATTACATTTTTATCAATAGCCCCATGAAACTATACGACTGACAGCAATCAAATCAACATTGACATAATCCAAGCACTGCAACTTGAGAAGGCATATTCATCAATCTGACAGTCAATTTGATCCGAAGAATGTCATGAGACACCTGACTGTCGTCTCTCGTGGGTGAACTATGTCAAGAAGAATCATTTTGCCATACTAACGTCTTCAAGGTTAAGAAACACACGACCGTAAAACGGATTTCTCTCCCCTTCTTATCAAGTTAGCAACCAAGTCATTAATTCACACTTTGCCAACATAGCCAGACACGTAACACACAAGAATCCCAACTTGTTTTAAATACCGTCTTATACATAAAGCTTCAATTAGAGGGGGATTTTTGCAAGAGTGAAATCTAGCAGCGTCTTAAATGTAGATATGTAACAACGTGTCCTTCTGTCTTTTCTTCTCCGTTCCTAAGCTTCTATACAAACCGACCTGTCAACAGCATTTTTCGCAGGAAGCCATAAAAGAAGCTGGTGAATATGTGATTAGCGTAAATCAGCAAAACCCTCCCGCCGTCGACACGTTTCGCTAGAAGCGGCGGCAAACTAGCTAGCTAAACTTGTGGTGATATAATATTTGCCACAGTCGGATCGTCATATAAATTGACACACTTTTTTTACCTACCGCCCATGCATATCTATTGAGGACACTAATAAAAAATACTACCTGGAATTTCTTTCTCCTAGAATCCGCCACCAAGTATGTCCACGGCCGGCGTGGCAATAAGCTCCAAAACTTATCACCGCCACCAACTTGACGATTATTCGAACACATTGAAAAACTGACTCACACACCACCACACCTGTCGTGACTTGAAACACCTGATCAACTTGACGTAATGCTGGAGAGCATGTAGTATTTTTTGGCAAAATGGCAAACTTACAGCCTTCCATGAACAACTAGAATACAAGTTGGTACAGCTGATGAGGAAATGATTTCCTTGTTACTCTCGTAAAACATGGACCAGATAGTTGTTGAATAAACAAGTTGAGAGAAATAAGTCGATCATTTGATTGGCAAATGAAATGAGCGGCGGGCGGAAACGCACAAGTTGGCGACTTGTAAAGTTTCTAGTGCCACGGTGACAAGCATAAAACAGCCATCTGACACATTACCTGCTCAAGTACAGCTTCAGTAATGGCAAACCAAGATATGTCGTGACGTAAAAAGAACATTACGATAATACTAATACATTCCCATAGTAGAATGAGTCTATTCCAGACTGTATTGCGCTAGTACCAGCTCGCTGATTCCTTGCTATTTCTAGTTTCTACATGGATTGCGGCATCGACATGGACGTTAGATCATGATGATACCAATTTGCCAGCCGTGTAGTCTTCCTAGAATCTTTCTTGCTCTAACAGTGCTCATCCGTCGATCTGTTCTAGGAGTGACATTACTGACACGTGGATATAAAAGTTATTCAACAACATGATTGAGTATTTCGCAATCAAACTGTTTATGTTTGTAGCCTGATTTTTTCAATACAAATGATGGACGCACGCTTCGACACTTCGACTCCACATTTTGTTTTGGATTTCCTCTACCATGGATTTCTTGTTCGATACTCTTCTAGCCGATATAATGATATCCCCTTTTCAATCCATTCGTTCGATTCTCCCTCAGACTCCACCTAACAAACATTTGTCACATTTACATTTAACATTCAAGGTTGTCAAATCTAATACGGCCGAATACAAATGTTAACAACGCGGGTCGAAGTAACTGATCAACCTTCCAGAGCCAGAACTTGGCATTTCCACCTGGCTATTGCGTCTGCATAATTACAAAATTATCACGCACGCCAACTTTCAACTAAGTAACTACGTCTCTCATTATAATCACCACCTCAACTCTGAACTGGAGCATGGGTTTGGTTTGACGAGATGACAACATGATCGATATGTGTATTACTCATGAATCAAATATTCCATGTCAAGGTTTGATTTTCCTACCTGAGTAGTCAGGAATTTGTCTTCTTCTCACAACAGCAGATCAAAAAAGTAGGGAAACCTTGCAAGAACACAAGTTGAGTAACAACGGCAACTTGAAACACTCGATGGTCCTTTGATGACGGATTTGAAAAAAACACTTGAGCCTAGTCTTGTTAAAGCTTCACTATTGCACATTCCCACACTGAACAAATCAAGAAACTAATTGCGATCCGCGTACACAGCGTACAGTCTTGCCAACATCCGGAAGTGGGCGCAAATCATCAAAGTTTTAACCGAATAGGAGGAAAGCGACGGCAGCGTAGTTTCGGACCATCAGCAGCTTCGCCCAAGTACTTCATACGACGTCTGGTTCAGTAGGATACCTGCAATCAGCATAAATTTGAAAATATAATCATCCACCGGTAATGAATATGGAATCAGAACGTCCTCCATGTTTACTGTTTCAACCCAACTAAATTATGTTTGCCACTACTACTGTTTCCAATTGACTTTCCTCTCAGGATACTTCCCTAAAAGAACTTGTACTTACAGTCTGCAAAAGTTCAACGTTAGTACTCGTTCAAACTCGGTTGACATTTCCTCATAATAAATAGTGAGCGATTGCAACTGTAGCTCCACTGAATCCAATCAGGCTCTGAATCAACAATTTTGGTTGATACAAAGGCTAACTTCACAAGAAATTACTTTGATTTTCTTCAAGACGCTTTCAAGTTGTTGTATCATACTTCAACTGTGTTCCAAAAAAAGCTTGAAGCGCTCGTTAGAAGAACTTGAATTCCTTGAACCTGACTCACAAGTGAAGCAAACTAATTAATGACAAATCTTACACAATTCTCTTAAGATTCTGAAGGTACAATTCACCTGGCATGAAAGTTTGCTCAAACTTGAATATTTCAAAAACTGAAGCCACGAAATCTAAACTGCTTAATCCATAATCGCCGAGTTGAAACCGTAAACAAGTAGGAGCAGCTGTAAGTCTACAATTTCTTACCGGAAGCAATATCATTGATTTTGACTCGCGTTTCGATTAATTAGTATTTATGACAAAACAACGAGACTGCAAGACAGGTGTATCGTAAAAACTGAAACACAACACTTTTTGAGATATTTTTCGCGTGGGAGTTGTAAGGTTTGTTCACTTGAATAATTTGGATTGGGCCAACACAACCTTGTTGAAAAAAGCCTTTTGTTGATTTTATATTATTGCACGAATTTTCACCATGATTACGTCAAAGCGTGACGAGGATCGTAGTAAAACAACAAGTAAAAGAAAGATAGCTTTGCTGCTGCTGGAAGCAAGCAAAGTCGGCGAATGAATGCAACTGTTATATTTAGAATGAATCGATCCATCCGATCATATACAACTACGGATCTCTATAACCCCGCCGTATGTAAGTAAATATGCATGCCAAGAGAATAACGAACAAGCTTCTCGCCGGGCCACCTTTAAGCAGCGTTCGTTATATGTGCAAAGTTGGTGGAATCAACGGTGGCAGCAGATGCGCGTTTCGTTCGACGACCAACTCACAGCGAAGGCCGTTTCAACAACCTCAACTGACTGACTGAACCCTCGTCTAATGGTTTTACTATAGCTTCTAGTAGTAGAAGTAGTAGAAGCCGTTCAATCCAAAAAGGCGGCAAGCCGTCATATGAACGGACCTTAAGGCACAGGTGAGTCTTAATTAGATGAAGAACCAACTGCGCCTTTCTTCCGCCCCCGTCTCTCGTAGGCCATCCATATAAAACTGCATATGAGACTTGCATCTTGGCTCTCGCATCTTCGTTTTCGTTGACTACTTCCTCCACCTCAAGAAGATGTTGTTGAGTCAGGCTCTGTACGTGCGTTGTGGTAGTAACGATAGTAGACCATCGAATCCCGTTGAGAGCCGGCGTCAAAAACTTCAATGGAAGCAACTTTCTGGGGCCCTGCTGAAATACTTGTCGAAAAAAGGCGATGAAACAAATTGAGTGTGATGTTAACAGCTTGGGATGCAACAACATCACATGTACAAGGTACATTTTTGAACGATGAGAAGTGCATGACCGAAAAAGTTTCTGAAAGAAGGTGAGTAAAACTAAAAGAATTCATGCGTCAGTGAGCCCTTAATTAAAAGAATTATTTCTGACTTTGGGATCATCAGGCTTCACTCTTGCGGTTGATGGTGCTGGTAACAACGAAATTGCCCCGATTCGATGCCAAGTTGTGACCTCTTCACGCGGAAAATCAAAGCGTAGCTTGGATAATTGGGATCACACTGCGGGCGAGACGTGATGTCAGAAGAAGTGCTAATTGTGTTGCTGCTTGGAGAACGAGATGGGAGCTTGCCGGCTGGGGAGATGGCATCAGAAAGGAATAAATAATAAAGAATGTCACTAGTGATAAACTGCCGGTGCTTTAAAAAGCACTTGCGGCCACGCAATCGCCAGGATGGGGCTGTAGGTCAAGGATCTTGGTTTATAACTAGCCACACCCGTTGCCGTGGTTTAAATTTGGAGAATTGAGTCCAGTCACGGAAGGATACCGAAATAGACATTGCGAACGAGTATTTTCGGATATCAGTCAATCTATTATGCCCAGATAAACAGTCTACAACAAATCAAATTAGTCTCAACTTTCACACACTACGTACAAAAAATGTCAAAATTATACAGATACCTATTACTTATCACAGTTTTGCTCAAATTCGAATAAATGCATCCCAGTATCGGCTGTTTCCGGATACTAGGACTCCATTTGAAGCTCCAGCTACGCTGAGTCTACCTCCAGTACTGGTGGTGATTGAGTAGATATGATGGATATGTTCGTCACCATATTGCGTTGGTATTTGGACCAAATCTGACTTATCCAAGTCGGTGCCGAACAAGATGCCTTCATCGCCGCCCCACCAGAGGGTGTTGTCGATATCAAATTCCATAGAGAAGACGTCTGCAAATCAAACGACATTGTATGTAAATTCAAAGGAACATTTCTAGAAAATTTTGCAAGGAGATCACCAATGCTTACTTCGCGGATTGTCCCCTAACGCTTTAGGTATAGGTCTTTTGAGCGTTAGATTGTAGATTGATGGCGATCCATGTGTAGCAGTTGCAAGCCAGGTAGATGAGTTTGTGATTGCCAAGCTGGGAGTCTACGTCAAAGTCAAGAAAGATAAATTTTTAACTGATTTTACAAACTTATTAGAAGATTGTATATACTAAACTTTGAAGCTCACCACTTTAGCATCAACAACAAACCGCCACACAGGTTCCGGAGTTCTCAAATTAGCTTCGTACAAACTTACAGTACCGTCTCTTGCACCGACTGCGACGAAGTCAGGACTGAAAATCAAAACATTATTTTAACATCTTGCAGCATGAAGATCAGTATCAATAACTCTTACACACCGATTACCTGACACATACAACTTCCAAAGCTTTCGTGGAGTTTCCAAGCGTATTAATTGCCTTCAAAGTATTAAGGTCATAAACTCGTAATTTCCCATCTTCACAAGCAGCCGCTAATTGATCCTTCTCAGGCAGACATCGCAAGTCCATGATATCGACCATTGAGTCCACAAACAACGGATCTCCAGCCAAGTGGATCTTCGAGCCAAACTTGTACCAATAGAATCCCTTTGCGACTCCGGCAAAGATACCTCTCGGCCCCCATTCCAGTCCAAGTATAGATTCGTCGATAGGGGGAAAAGTTGTCGCTATTCTTGCGTTTTTGTCATCTTGCTTACTCTCTCTACAACATGAAAATTATTTTAATACTTCATCTTCAGCCTCGAAGTCCAATGGCTAAAACTACAAACTCAACTTACTCAATTATAGTGACCAGTCCTGTTGACGTACCACAAGCCACTCGACTTCCTTCAGGTTCATACCGATGAGCTAGGATGTCTGTATACAAGTTGATCACTTGGGGAGGCAGGAGCTTCTTAGCTTTTTTATAGTTCATTTTGAACAAAACCTTCAATGATACAAGCACAGTTTTTCAAAAATACAAACACCGGCTTTCAGTTCAGTTCTCACGTTGTACGTGCGAAAGTTTCTGGTTCTAAACTAACGACTCAAAACGACTGCCTTTTTCGTTCAACTACACCTACGCTCAGCAGTCAAAAATATCAAAAAATTACTTGAATTATGCCTTTTTGCAAAAAACCACGTGAAAAACTAACATTACCAAAAATTGTAAACAGAGCGTCAGGAAAATCCATGTTTACTCTCCACTCCCGCGCCACACAAATTCAAACAAATCTCTTCTCTTCGTCCACCGCTAGATGTCAGGCGCGCTTTGAATCTCCTATTGCGGTTTTGATGCCGATCCTTTAGAAACGCAGAGAAAGCAATGACGAAGGAAGCGTGTTATTATTATTATTGCCGTTAGAAGAAGTAAATAAACAAAATCCACGTTATCAACAAATAAACCAATGCCATTTTTCATTGTTTCCAATTTTGTAGTGTCTGGACTCTACAAGCATTCGCATTGATGATCTCATTCACTTTCACATTGTTGAACAGTAGACTTGTAATCTTTGACAAGATAAAAATCAGTTATCGCCTGCCACGAGTTTCGATAACGAACTGATTACTGATTACTTGCAAACGGCAACATAATTAACATTGATTCTCATTCTCACAGCTAATCCTACTTCATTTCATCGAGTTGAGCATTGGTGCGTGACTATCCACAGTAAAAGACTCTAGCTGTAAGATGGGTTTGAAGCATGTGACAAGTCAGTAAGTTTGCCTTGCCTATAAAATTTTTGGCAACCATCCCTATTTTTACCCAGCTGAAAAGAAGCTGGCGTAGAAGATAAGCCAAAGGCACGAACTACTATTAGCGTCCATTAAAATCACATTTCTCCAAGTGACGATTCAGCAGGAGACACGGCTAATTATCACTCCATAACTTGAGAACAACTAGAAAAATAATTTAGAGCAATAAAGGAACAGTGTCTAATAAAACAATTAAATCTTTATAATAGACACTGGCCTGGCACGGGCTTTTACTCGGAACCGGGACAAAGGCCCAATTGTAAACATTTGAACGGGGAACTATTATTTCGCGCACTCACTTATCATCCATCGAAACTTTACCTCAGTTAACATTCATGGAAACGGCAACGTAATGTTACGCTTGTCGCAAGCGACTTTAGACTCGAGCCAATTTTTCTATGCAAGAAATAAATAGAATGTAATCGAATACGCCATTTTACTCGCAAGACATTTAATTTAATTAATGTTTATCTTATCCAATTCGAGAGCACGTGCATTTCTTTGTTTCTTTGCCAACAAACGGCTGCTTGACGACGACGACGACGACTTTGACGATGCCTGTTGTTGCATATAGCAACTAAATGGGAAGCAGTTTCTCCAATCAGAGTTGTTTCTCAGTCAGGTGGTGAAATAAAGGAACAAGGTAAAAAATATGGGCAGGTACAAGAAGCCTGAGTGGTTAACTTGGAAAGGCGCCTCCCACTCGAAATCCACCTGAAATATACCTGACTTCGTTCATAAATTTGGCAAATCCAATAGCTAGTGCATTTAAAAAAGTTGTTGAATATTTTTGACAATTCAGATTTTTGCACTGCCACAAAAATATTTTAGATAACGTAATTTTTTCTTGGTTTGTCGTCTAGTGTGAAATTGGACTCGAACGTTTTGTCTTGCAATTTTGCTAGCTATTTTATTTTCTGCCAGCATGGAGTAAGTTGAGGCCTCGCTTATATGTAAGTTGGTGTTTAAATGTAGTGATGGCAGGTACCTGCTGAATTTAAATTGTGGTGTTGGTAATGTTTGTAAGTTGGATCGACAAATGTTGTTGTGTAAAGGGAGTGTGTGTGTGATGAGGGATTGTTAATTTCGCAAACTACAATATATATAGAGAATGGTGGCGGGGAAACTGGAGCCAGTCGAGTTTCGTGGAAGGGATGTGATGGATGGTGGGGAAGCGAAAAGTGATTGAGGTCACGTAATTGAGCATTAAGAAATACTCAAGACACAGCTACGGTGAATTAAAGGCAAATTCCAGACCCGACTTCTAAATTGTGGTGGTGGTAGTGTTAACCTTTTTTTGTATTAGTGACGACAAACGAAGTTATTGCTCCAGCTATAATCTTCCGGCCTAATTTGGCATGGATGGAGGGCAGATTGAAATGGCAATTAATTTTGAAAGTGTTGTCAAAGTGGTGTGAAAAAGGGCGAAGGTTGTGCATAAATTTAAGTGCTGCTGTGTTACTATATTGTACTACTGGAACTGTGTCTTTTAACCTTGTTTTTCAAGGGCTTATACTGAATTCGTCACATGGTTCAAAGACGAAACGAGTGTGAAATAGTCCAAGTTGATTTTGGTTTCTTCTGTGGGACGATAAAGGTCTGGTTCGATGGGCTTTGGCTGCAGTATATTTGGTGGTGGTTTGTGAGGCTGGTGAAATGGTGACAGAAGGATCCGAGTCAAGTATGAGCATTTTGGCACGTTCAACCAACTCGTCTCAGCTCATATTTCACTACCATTGACATTCTAAACCTAGAAATAAATCAAGGCAACGTTTAACTACTACAACTACAAGTTGAATGACGACGACCAAATAACTACAGTAGAATCTGCTACTTCTCCTCGTTCTTGCTGTCTGTTTGCTGCCTGTGGGTCTTTTTCAAAAAACTTTTTCTTGCCATCCCAGGCCATCATGATATTTATAGGGTCCATTACAAACTCGTGGTGAATTATGTGTATGTGCAGGGATGATGACTGTATTAATTGACATTTATCAGCAATTACATTTGCTAGTGTGTGTTTGGACAAGCGGAATTGACAAAAATTGATTGCGTATTCTTGGTACAAGAGAGAAAGTTTTGAAACAACATTTTTCATATTCATGAGCTGACAGCTGTGAAACAGTGTCAAAAAAATATATTGGTGAAAAATTTGTCAACCAGCTGCGGCGGTCGGGTGAAAAGTTGCTGAAATGAAGGCTATTGAAGAAGGCTCGCCGATGGTTGAAGAGGATCAAGAATGGAAGACTTCATCCGAGTGTTTAAAAGCGGTAGAGGAACGAGACTTTTTGGAGGAGGTGCGGCCGGAGCGGAAATTGAACGTGTCGTCGCCGGGGAATCATGTCAGTTTGATGAGAGACACCAATGTTATCATGACGGTAAGATGTCGTTTTATAGTCATCAAAAATCAATAGTTAAATTTGAACTTGACATTTGAGATGTTTTCTCGCTAAGCATAAAATGTCCAGCGGTTAGTGTTTTTATTATGGCTTATGTAGGCTGAAGGAACATATATATATTATGAAATATAGTATTAGCTCGAGCAAATTCTGTCCTTGAGCAATAACAAGCTGAGTGGCTGTCGGTTAGCTAATTTTTGCTTGCTAAGCAAAATTTCTCATGGTATTTTTGCACAGGGGCGAAATCAATTTGTAAATAGTTCAAGCTGTGATGTAAAAAAGATCCAAGCATTTTCAAAAGAAGCTACTTTGCAAAAGCGCATGAGAATTCAAGGAATTTAAGAGGAAAAATATTTTGGTGAATTCCGTAGAACGCCGTCGAAGTTGCCTCGAAGGTGGAGCCTGTGCCCGTCCAACTGGATGACGAAGAACAAGAGCAAGAAGAAACACAGTTGGCCAAGATGGAAAATCTGATGGAAGATCACAACGAGCCTGGGAAACTTGGAGAAATCAAAGAGTCGAGAAACGAAGAGTCGGGGTATTCGGCTCACTTGGTGACAGAATCAGGTAAGAATAAGAGAAAGCAAATGCGCGGGTTTCGGATTACCTATTAGATATCATTACATTGGGCCTTGAGGCGGAGGTGAAAGGGGAGAAATTCAAGAGATAGGACTTTTTTAGCCAATTTAACGGGATCGTTCGTTAGGTAAATGGAATAGGATATCAGTTTCTTGAAGGAAATTCTTTCGTTAATGCAATTTCCTCGTTATCGAATCCAAGAGAGAAATGATACTTTTGTGAAACGACTGTGAGAGTGGAACTGAAAGAATCAGGATTCAGTAACAGAAAAGATGCTCCAGTTAATTTAGCTTTTGAGCTTTTGAACATGAAGCAAAGACATGGAACAGGAATCAGTTTTCCCCGAGCTTTTTGTCTTGCTCTCAGTTTCAAGCAGGGTAATTTACACAACGACATGTTAATCCCCGGGGATTTTTCACTTGTCAACCGGATCGTGTTTTCGTGGAGCAGAAGACAAGACAGGCGCCAGAGACGGGATACAGCGGTATATTGTCTATATGTAATTTTAAGCTTTTCAATTTTTTCGACGGTCAAGTGTTTTTAACAGAACGTGTAAAAATATTATCCAATTCTACCCGGTATATTAAACGCAGAATATTGTTCATATGCAATACTAGGGAAGTCTACTACGCACCATGTTTAGTGTTTGGATATTTACAAATATTTTGTGTAATTGCTTTTAAAGGCTGGAAGGAAAAATATTTATGTAGTTTCAATCGCTTCGATTACTCCTTGTCCTACGCTAACATGCAACAAGTTTACAAAATAACTCGAAAAACCAGGCGTTTATTTGTTGTAAACCATGTCGTCGGATCACAAGATTAACTTTATCATGTAGCGAAGGTTGTTGTTTTGCGAATATATATGTGTGGAATACTGAGCGAATATTTTTATAATTTTGCAATATCGTAGAAATTACTTGCGGAATCGCAATATAATTTTCTTTGTTACTTGGAGAGACTTGTTGGTTGACTGACATTTTTTATTGTCTGATTCACAGTCTATGGCTAGGAAGCGGCAATTTGCTAATGTGTCGAGTTTCTCTTTTGATCAAACGTTTGCGTTGACCTGTAAGCTTGAGGAATTCGTGGAAGAATGCTAATAATAACATGGAAAATATCGTCTCTGTCGTTAACTATGTAGTAGTGTCAAGTGTGGATGAAATAATTTGCGAGATAAATAATCAAGTGATGAAACAATGGCTATAAACATTGGCAATGCTTCAAACGTCGTTTGCCACGAGCTGGAAAGAAACTATGACAAGGCGTTAGAATTTTTCTTACAGAGGAGCACAATTCCACATGACTTTATGCCGGAAGCGTTTTTGATTTATGAAGAAAATGTACAACTAATTTTCCCAGTCATTTATATTTCACTCGAATTTTAAAATGGTTTTTGAAGCAACAAGTGAAATCAAAGACTGCAATGGCGTTTGATTCAAAGAATGGAAACAAAGGCTGTCGGGACTATATACAATGTTTACCGCTTTTGTTCATTGTAAAAAATTGACAATAACCATACATAATGCTGAACCTATATATTTAATTGTCCAACCGATAAAAAGTTGTTTGAAATTTGTGGGCCTTCCTTCGTCTGATGTTTGGGCGCCTATTGCTTTCACATTCTGTTTGGTAATTTCGAAACTTATTTCATTGAAAATTAAGCAAAGTCTGCTTGAGTTGAGAAACTATATTCCAAAATTTAATTTTAAACCGTTCAAAAGATTTACTGCAAAGTTAAAAGCTGCCAAGGGCACGACATCCGACATTTCCATTGAAAGTGTGACGGTGGCAAGTTGGCGTACATTAGTAACGCGTCATAAACAACTTCGACCTGATGTAGAAAAATTAGTGTTCTAAGCATTTCAAAGTAGGGTGAATTGCGTAAGAGGAATTTGATGGTGCAACCTTGCTATGCTAACATTTGAAATTCTTAAATTCTTTCCAGGTGACAATTACTCCAACTGCTGGCCAACTTTACCAGACGCCACATCAACCAATCCTGAATCCCCGCCTGCATTCGTCCGCCATGTCAAATGTCAAGATGAAAGCTCTCGTCATCAAGCTGATGGCCTGAATCCAAATTCTGGGGTCGATTATCAGTATCAAAAAGAGTTATTCATGGGAGACGGGAATCAAGGCAGTGGTGGCGAAATTGACGTCCTTCCCTTACACAACTATGGCGAAAAAATAAGATTAAATCGTGAGGAAAGTCATTTTGAAAATTTAGATTTTGGAGAAATCAAGGCCTACAAAGTGGACTCATCTTCGGTGAGCTACGGCGACGCCGACGGACAGTACTACAAAGAGCCTTTGGGCCTCAACTTCGGAGGTGTTGGCGACACTTCCGGGTATTACGAAACGACTGACGGTTGTATTCAGCTCCAGCGATACCAAACGTACCAAAGTTTGTACGACGGAGACTATGGGCCTCAGCCAGTCCAATGCTATAGGTCAAGTGAGGAAATGGAGACCCAAGGCGCTTCTGACGATACTTGTGGATTGGAAATTGACACTGATGAAGGTGATTAATTATTATACACATGTCATTAAATGGATACATGAATGAATGACAAGGTTGCGTAACTCGATCATATGTGTGTTGATGTTGTTTGTTGACTGGAATTTGCAGATGAAAGTCGTTTGGAGAGTCCGTCATCATCCTCTTTGGAATTACAACAACAACATTCGAGGGGTGTTATGCGGCTACGGTCAGAAACAGAAGAAAAACAAGGCCAAAGCGCATCATCCGAAGGGACTTTTATCAGATACCGACAAGTGGATTCGGGCAGTTGCGTCATGGGGAGCGGGAGCCAACCGGGTTCGGTTCCACGGCCTATGCACCCGCCTTCCTTGAATCCCCTGCCTCCGCCTCCTTCTCTCGTTCATTCTAATGCTGTTTGTGGAGCAGAGCTAGAACCGTCGTCGGCGCTTTTGCCATCGTCAGCAACTAGTAGTTTTTCCCTCATAACTTCGACGGTGATTCCCAGTCCTGCTGGCACACCTTCGTCCACAACAACAACTTTAGCATCGTCGTCTTCGTCTTGTTCCTCAGTTGCAGTTAAATGTGAGCAAGGACTTGTGAACGGAAATCATGGGAATAGCATCATCACGAGTAACAACAACAATTGTACGGAAATTGTCACCATTGGTGGAAGCATGAAAACAGTGTACGCTTACGGAGTGACTTCGCTCAAAAACGGCGGAACTGTCGAAATCGACAAGGGTCCAGTGGACATTGTGTCTTTGGCCATGACTTCGCATACACTTGGCAGTGACACTGACAACAACAATTCACTTTCACCGCCGCTAGGCCCCGGAGGCTTGTTTGTGGACAAGAGTGGATTGCGGTTACATCACGAAAACGCTTTCACTTCACAACGTCATCATCAAAGTGGCTGCGGTTCTGGTTCATCAAGTAACAATAATAATAATAACAATATGTTGAACAACGGCTCTTGTAACGGAAGTGTTATCACCTCGACAGGAATTCCGTCGAGTAGCTCTTCGGCGAGCCCCAGTAGTGGGCTTGGAGCAAGTCAAATTAGTGGGGGTAATAACAATAATAATAATAACAACAACAACGCCAGCTCCAAAACTAGTAACAATACCGAGAAAAGTGACGATCCAAACGCCAAACCGCCATATTCTTATGTTGCTCTCATCACAATGGCAATTAAAGGAAGCCCAAATGAGCGGGCGACGTTGAGTGAAATTTACACTTTTATAACACACAAGTTTCCGTATTTTGAAAATGGGAATAAAAAAGGATGGCAGAATAGCATTCGACATAACCTCAGTTTGAACGAGTGTTTTATCAAGGTTCCAAGGGAAGGAGGTGGCGAGCGCAAGGGAAATTATTGGACCATTGGTACGTCAATTTTTGAAGTGTTTTTCAAAGAAAATTTGGAAATTGGCTTTCTTCATTGAAGTAAATTTGTATGATTTTATTTGTTCCAGCACCAGGATGTGCTGACATGTTCGAAAACGGCAACTACCGCCGGAGAAAGCGAATGAAGACCCGTCAATCCCGAATGACCCCATATCAAAAGCCGTATATCGCAGACCATTACAACTCGCTCTCGATGCGAGTTCAAGGCAATTTTATGGCACATCCGCCGTATGCCAATTCAGTCTTTAGGGGACTGACAACTTCAGCTCCGTAAGTTGATACACGGGCACGTGGCCCGTAAATCAATTAGGATCAATTTCACCTGCTTTATAACTCCAATTGACCCTTTTAATTGAAGGTCTCCGGCAGCTTGGGGTGCGTTGTCTATGCCTGGAAGCGGCTCTGCGTCCTTCCAGTACAACGCTCGAAGTCCGCTTCCCAGTCAGGGTCTTTCGGCATATTCTCAAATTACCTGCCAGGTTTGTGTTGATTTTTTTGTATTATAAATTAAGCTTTTACAGCTAATTATATTTATTGATCTAAAACACATTTTTATTTTGCTACAGTTGCAGAACCCGTTTCCACCAGCTTCGCAGATCTCACAGGTCAATTCGTACAATCAGCTGAGCAGCAGTCTTGCGGCCTCAGCGCCCAGTGGCGGCTATCATCCTCCGCCGTGTCAACCTTCGTCAATACAGCATTACCACAACTATTGGGCTTCTGAACCCACAAAATTGTAAGGAGTTCAAATATTTTTACCAACAACCAAACCATGTCTTTGAGTACTAAATAATCTGAAATAAATTTTTGCTTTATTACAGGTACGATTGAGTATCCCCCAAACGACGACTAAAGAAATTCTGCCGATCTCATAGTATTCGGGCATATCAACGGCTATAAAAGAATCCTGAATGTCATCCCATACCCACCTCCTATCCGTGTGATACGGCTTAATATATAATACTATAAAAAGTCTATAGGGGAAAGGAAAGCATAGGATTTCTCAATGGGGTTATAATATAATAGCTTTGAATGTATTTCTTTTTAAGTCGGTGTCACAAGTTGTAACAAGTATGAATTATTTACGGTATCTGCATGTAGTTGTACACGTAAAGAATTTGTCTCTCGCAAATATTTAGTCTGTGCGAACATATATATATACCCTTTGATTCATTTAGGTCGTCTTACGTGATTCAGGTAAAAAAATATACACGCGTCTTGCACTTTTGCCAGCTGGGATTTTAATATAGAGTTTATATAAATGTATAAAATGTAACGTTGTCTAGTCATAAGAAAAATCAAATGACAGATTGCAAGTAGGGGAATTCGGTAGGATACACAACATTTTGTTTTTATTGAGCAATCATATAATATACAAGTCGCCACTCTCGCTTGTTATATATTCTTTTTCTTCTTCTTCTTATAAGTTTGTGAATAAATTATTGTATCGGTTAATGTGATATTAAACTGGATCTGTTGAAAAGAAAAAGAGATATTTTTTCCTCGCTTGCTGAGTAAAGGGTAAAAGCCGTAAGGAATCTTCTTTTGTCGCCACTAAATCGCCTTTACTTACACAGTCAATTAGGTTTAAATGAAGGGGAAATTGTAGACGTATGGTGAGAAGAAGATTTGTTGGGATCTGAGAAGGCGAAGAATTCGGGGATTCTGTGGAGGAGGCAAGAAAATAGTTTCGGTGGATTCGGTACATGACCCCGTGCAAATTGAACAGCACGTAAAAACATATGGGCCATGAATCTTGTTGATGGGAGTTGTAAATCAAATTGTCACTTTTCCTGAAACCTGCGGTAA
>JAQGBJ010001785.1:0-20520 GCA_034698345.1 Sphaeridia pumilis
AAAACAGCATGTTTGGAGCATGAAAGAGCCATAAGTTTTGGCATAAAAGCTGAAAGTGCTGTCTAAAAAGATTTGCCTTAAAGCTGATACAATGGAGCTTCGAAGGTGTATACATCTGGATGTTTGTTGTTTGCGTTCATGCCGGTGAAAGTGGTAATGGGATTTACCAACTAACAAAGAAGAGGCTTAATATTTCCTTGTGTTTCCAGATATGCTACAAGGTTTAGTTGGACAAAGTTCCAGTGTTCTTCCTGGATAAGTATCTCAGTTTGATGTGTGGAAGGAAGAGCCTTGAGGGTTGAGATATGGGAAAATTAGGCTAATGGTTGATGAGGGACATTGGGCAACAAAACATTATCTTTGTCGATTGATTAGGAACCGAGAAATCGATAAGCGAATTAAGTACAATAACGATACAAGGAATATATATACAGAAACGACATTGGCAAAGTAACATGAGCTAGAAACCGAGCGTCCGTCTACCTTTGGTATTTACCTGACTGACTCATTGAATAGTTGGATGAAGAGCATACGTGAAACGTGAATCGAGGACTAGAAAAGATATTGAAAGTGTCGCATGTCCCGAAAGGAAGGACATCAATGGGAATTTGAGATCCGACCAAGGGTTTCGCACGCGAGAATGCACACACTTGTTCGTGGTAGCAGGAAATCGATTTTCACCTTTTTCCATCCATGTACTCTAACGAAATGAGAGCTTTTCAGGTAGCACTTGCATGTATCGGGACGATAATAAACATCTCATGAAAAACGCAAAACGTGTATATATAACAGTACGCTCCAACAAATACGAGTTGGAATTAGAAACAACGTAATTTGCTCACGTGCTCCATTTTTGTTTGCTTTGTCAGGTAAGCGTGGACGCTGTGGTCTACTACCGAGTGTCAAATGCCATCGTGTCGATCGCTAACGTGGCCAACGCACACCAATCCACCCGCCTTTTGGCACAGACGACGCTTCGCAACATTCTCGGAACCAAAAACCTGCACGAAATCCTATCGGAGCGTGAAGGGATTTCGGTCATGATGCAAGCGTCACTCGACGTCGCCACCGAAGCTTGGGGAATCAAAGTTGAAAGGGTTGAAATCAAAGATGTTCGCCTTCCGGTGCAACTTCAGCGGGCGATGGCTGCTGAGGCTGAGGCGGCTCGAGAGGCGAGGGCCAAAGTGATTGCTGCTGAGGGCGAGCAGAAGGCTTCAAGAGCGCTCAAGGAAGCTGCGGACGTCATATCCGAATCGCCGGCTGCTCTCCAGCTCAGGTACCTGCAGACGCTCAACACGATTTCCGCAGAAAAGAATTCAACAATCGTGTTTCCGCTGCCCATCGATTTGATCTCGAGCTTTATGAGTAAGTTTGCTGCAGGACTAAATGGCGGCAATTGAGCTGGAAGCTGCAAATTTATATGTATTCGGAAGGTTGTTTATGAATTAATATCAATTTAATTAAAGAGAATAGAAAATACAGGATTCAAGGAACCAATCACAAATGTAGATTACATGCAGGATTCAGAAACTAAAAGGTTTTGTTAAACGCATTCCAATATTTCATGTCTTTGCAAGCATTATGTTAGCCGTATTTACAAGAATTTCATTACAGTTTAATTATTGCTAAACTAGGTACTAATTATAAGTAAATGTAAATATCAATTATTCTATACATTGATGACCAGTTTGGAAAGAAGCCAGTGTCAATTTGCAGGAATAAACTTTATGAGCGAAGGACGTTCTTTTTCCTAATATGATTTACGTGGGAATAATTCCCTGGAAATAGTAGAGTACGCCGAAATATCGCTGATTTTACCTTAAAACTTCATGAATAGTCATTGAAATTGATTGATGATGGGCGCATATGACAAGTGCCAATAGATATGAAAATGCTTGTGAAATTGACCTTGCGAATGCAGATGGATATCCGATACCGATATCAGGCAAAAATGCACTGTTCGATATGATTAATTCCAGCCGATAGCGTAATTATTTCTCATGCTTCGCTGGATAATTCCCGCTATGATCGGGATGAACGGATGATGACGAATTTGCTATTTCCAAGATCAGCTAACTGCATGAAAAGTTGTGTTCAAAAATGCTTTATTGATGACACCTTGGAAAGGAAGAACAACAAGAAGCTAGTGAAACGAATTTCAATTGAATTGCAGATACAAACATTGTTTAGAACGGAATGATCAGAATCAGAAGAGGTACTTGAAGAGAACCCTCAAGCCTTAAGCAGTGGCCTCCTTGCTTTCACCACTGCCTTCGTTGCTGTCGCTTTCGTTGCTATCTTCTTGGCTTTCCCCGCTGTTGTCGCCACCGCCGTTACCACCGCAGCAGCTGTTGCCCTGGGCGTCCTTGACGTTCTTGCAGTGGTCGCAAGCCAAAGCTTCGTGGTTCCAGATGAGTCCGGTGGGGCACTGGAGCTCGTGGTCGCGGTCAGTGAGGGTCTGGCGGTTGAACTTCTCCCTGTACCAGTACTTGGCGGTACAGCGTTGCTCATCAGTCTGCTTCCACTCGCACTTGTCGATGCATGCGGGGTTGCTTTCGTATTCTGACATCAAGGCCTCGGACAAGTTGCTGAGCAAGTCACAGGAGCCGCCGAATCCGTTGTTGATTTCGCGGTTCCACATGAGGTTCTTGCCGCACTCGCGTTGCTGCCAAACGCCTCCATCGCAGGTCAAGTAGTGACGACAGTCGCCTTGCTCCGTGCATTCTTCGGGCTTGCAAGGGTCGCCTGCCACAGGTCTGTCGCTATCTGAAATTTCGACAAACAATAAGTTTCTGACTTCAGGTTCAGGTTAAATTCGAAGCAAAATCTTACTCTTGACAGCCTTGCCGCTGACGAGGGCGACGGCCAAAGCCAAAACAATCAACTTGTACGCCATGTTGTCCGAAACGAGCAAACTTTAGAGCTGACCAGATTTCTGAAAAATTACTTCCTCAGCAACTAGTCGTGTGTGACTTGGATTGGGCTCGAGCTCCCGTTTTATATTCGCTACCGCTTTATCTGTTAAGCCTTTCAGTCCGACGAGTAATTAATTGCATTCGTCATTTTTCAAAGCCATAAAAAACTTGTACGGATCAATCTTGCACAAGAACAAGGACTTTACGGACGAATTCATCGAGAAAAACAACAACCCTTTTCATCGTTAAATCCGGGTGTTAAAATTCTTTCCGATTTGGAAGATACTTGACGATAGATGACAACGGATGGTACGCCAGAACTTCTAGATATTAATTTGCTACTATCAGCAGAGCTTTATTGAAGATATACAATTCACATCCGCCCGTGTGTAAATTTGACCTTGGAAGGAAGTCCAAACTGAAGGTTCCCACAAATTGTCAAAATGTCGGAATATGGGGATGACGTTAAGCTGTTGCAAGCAATGCCAAGTGTTTTTGTGGACAGTTATATTTTTGGTCGGAGGTGTGTTTATAGCTGGTATTATAAGTAATCAGAGGATAAATGCCTGTAAAAATTGCATGCGACGAGATTAAAAGCTTTCTGGGCAGGGAACACAACTATCTCAAATCACCGGATGACACCAACGACGTTAGAATTCCTGGTTAAATCGTCTCAAGTGCAAGTTGTAAAACCGCCAAAAAGAATCGATAAAGCTTTTATAATCTTGTGGTTTAATTTATGATGTTGTTTTGCCTTTGACAGCAGGTTTTGATCAAAAGCTGGGACCGGCGAACTATAAGTGTTGCTATCATTTCAAAAACAGATTAAGACTCACGCTTCTGGATGATTCAGCATACGATTCTCAGGTAGCACATAGTAAGGTGGACTAGAGTCCAAAACAAATGATTTGTGATCCAGAGGATGTAGTTCTGTTCTGGAGAATATTTTATGATGGAGGCTGATGAGATAATGAAAGCATCAGGTAAATTGGCCAACTTCAGATTCAGCTTGGGATCCCAATTGGTATAAATAGGCTTGGACGATGGGCTAAAAAATCATTCCCTTCTTCTCTTCAGTCCAAGCTACTGGTACCAGTTGGTGGATTCATCCGGAAGAACGTCAAAATGTACGCAAAGTTTGCCTTGATTGCCTTGTTGGCTCTGACCGGAGCTAGCGCCAAGAGCGCCAAGAACTTCCATCAGACTTGTAAGTTTCGAGCTACTGAACAGAATTTGAAGAGAAGGGCCTGGTACTAAAAGTTTTGTTTTACAGCCGTTCCTGCTACGAAGGCTTTAACTCCTGAAGAATGGCTCGTGGAAGTTCAGCGTGAGGGCAACCCCGTTGATTGGTACAACTGTGCCAGTCATATTGACGGAGACTACAACCATCCCCACAAGTGCGACCATTTCATTGCTTGTGTCGCCGAAACATACGCTTACGAAATGCCTTGCGCTCCTATGGACGGTAACGGTAACTTGTTGCACTTTGTTCAAAACTCTGGACCCGACACCTCTACTTCTCGTTGTGATTGGCCTGAAAATGCCCATTGCGATGCTGGCTCTTCCACCTCTGCTTCTCCTCCTACCGACACCACGACTGAGAAGGAACACGAATCTACCCCCGCCCCTCCAGCAGCTGAATGCGACGCTGACAACTGTCAATTGAAGGGCAACTGCACCCATTACTTCCATTGCGATGAGGGACACTGGGCCCGTAAGGAATGTGGAGATGATCTCTTCTGGAACCCCAACGCTAAGGGAAGCGGACCCCTCCATGGCGGTACCTGCGACTTCTGGCTCAACCTCGACAAGGAGACTCAAGATAGCTACCTCGGAGACGAAAAGTGCATCCCCAAGTGCGAATGGAGCCAGACTGACGACCAAGTTTGCACCCGCAAATACAACTACAGAAGCCCATTCGACGGAAAGTTGAGCGGACGGGATACCACCCTTGAGTGCCCTCAAGGCCTCATCTGGTTGGGCGAACCTGACTTGTCTTGCGGTCATTGCAGTGACAGAAAGGACAGGAACTGCTGCGGTACTGGGGAGGAGACTAGTGCTAGTCCTTGAGAGCAAGTTTCTAACTTTTAACTTTTTCTGACAAATTTGTATCCTTCTTCAATTGGCTGGTCCATTATTAAATGCATCCTTAAAATTTGAACTTCGCATTTCGCATATTGACTGTAATATTTATTATTAATATTGTGTCCATCAGCGTCTATATAATGTATATCAAGTTACTTTCATGTCTACTTTCTTGTCATGGTCGGAACTCACATGATTAACACTGTGCACTTCCTATGGAAATAAATTACAATTGCCCATGGACGATAGATAGCCCAAGGGGTATGCAGTTAAAACCTAAAAAACCTAAGACCTACTTTCATGTCTACAAAGAATTTCTGGCAGCTGTAGCTTGGAGGAAAGATAGACCAAAGATGATCAGTGCATGCCTTGATGTTTATTGCCTATCAAGTACAAGTTCAGTAACAAAATTATAATCTCTTCACCTGATCCATTAGCACATCAGGTTTCTAGGCTAAACAGATAAACTCTGGTTCATTATATGTAGGCATGAAACAATTCTGACAGGCGTTATGTGTGAATTCATGTCCCTTTACAGTCTCATTATACGATTCCTGTTTCCGGTTACAGGCTAAAAACTATTGGAAGTCACATTAGTTCAGGACTCATGTGTTTGTACTGGGGCTTACACTAAAGATTTCTTGTCGGATTTGCTGCGTGTGATTTCTGCTACCCGCATCTGGCTGCTGACTGTACTCCCACAAAAGCTAGCGGACGCACTGATGGACTTTTGTTTCTTCTTATTTCCCATTCTGCTCAACTCATCCAGGAGCTTCAAAGTCTCGGCGGGTAATTTGGCTCTCTGGATCAGATCTAGATTCTCTCGGATTTGGATATTCAACTCCCTGTAAAGGAATGAAAAAGAAAAGTTAAAACATTGTCATTGGTTATTGCGAAACTTATCACAGGGAAATTCTGCTTACCTTATGATTGCAATATTCTGGGTTGGAGCTTTGCACAACATCTTTAACAGCTTCGGGTCGAGAACAGACTTGAGAATCGGGCTCACTTTCTGCTTGAGTTTACTAACGGTATCTTCACTGTCTTGAATCTTCAACGGTGTTGTCTGGCGACTGGGTGGGATGTAGAACTCAGCCTTTGTCGATAGTTGCAGTTCAGAGTACTTCAGCAAGTGTGCCGACGAAGACGAAGGACGTGAATCCTGTAAGCGCCGATGGTCACCGTGCTCGTCATGCTTGTAAATCTGTCTGAATTAGAAACAAAAATTAGAAGCCACTTTAAGGAGCATGTGACATAACAAGATATCGCATTTGTCACTCACACATCAACAATTTTGTTGACTTTAGTATCTGCTGTGCTTTTGGTTGCATTTCCGTTTCTTTCCAAGCCTGCAAAAACAAATTGAAGTTCTAGTAAATTACCTAAAAAGAACTAAGATACCGCCCATAAAATAATAATCAACTTACCTGGGTCTTCATGTTCCGAAGTTTGAAAGACACGCAAGTTTACGTATTGTACAAAATTGGCATCATCAGCAGTAGCTTCCATAAAGTCACCCGATTTTTCCTTCAAGAGCATCATTTCATGGGCTGTCATTTCTTGAGTCTCATAAGGAAGATCTACGACTAAAGACAAATGTCCAAATTATTAGAATCATTTCATGGACGAAAGAACATTTCAAGAAAGTGATTTCATACCAGGGGAATCAAAGTATTGAACATTCGTTGAGAATTGAACTTTAGAAGTCTTGTCATTCCGAAGCTCTCCAGTAGCATCTTCTGGCTCACAATCAACTTGGATGGTTCCCGATGCATCCGAAATTCCCCAATCCTTGTTCGCTTCAGCGATCCTGCACTGAAGTTTCTTCTTATACAAATCATCGAGCAAGCGGATTTCCTCGTCACTCAGGTCAGCATCTGAAACACGAAATGAGTATTATTTGAGTTTGAAAAAGAACTGCGTTCCATAATCACTATTGAAAACTGAATTGAAAAATCACTTTGCACTTACGGGTATCCGCCTCAGGAACCGGATCATTAAAAGTTACATCTACAAGGCTTTCAGTCATTTCCGAGATGATTTGACCCTCTTCACTCTCTTGGAACGCAGTTGAGGTCACCAGAAGTTCAGAGTAACCGACTCCACCAGGGTCTGAATGTCCAATCTCTCTTAGCTGAAGTACCTCTCGCCAGCCGTCGTCGTCGTCGTCGTCGTCACCGGTCGTATTGATATCTTGATCCATGGCTTTCAGTTTGGGACAACTGGAGTCGGCGGCGGGCTGGTATTGTAAATCGTCAAAGTCGTCGTTCAACCAGTCGTCATCGTCATCGTCGAAGTCCCGAGGGTCGACCAGAAAGTTGTTGACGAAACTCATCTTTAACAATATGTAAACTTTAGCTTGAACTAAAATGTGAACTTGCTGGAGCTACTGCTGGTAATGGACTGAAAGTGTATCTCGGGCTAATTGAAGCGGTAATCTGGCTGTAACAAAGGCATGCCGATTTTGGTGTCTTGCGGGTGGGCGAACAAAGTTCATGCTGGAGATGGACGGGGACGGGATTCTCCAGCCATTGCAGTAACACTGGGGGGAAAACAAAAATAGGATTTAAATTAAGCCGCGTTCATAAAGCATGGGATCGCTTGGATACTGGAGAGATGCAATACTGCATTCCAGAACAAGCAAGCTTATGAAGCTCATTTGCAGAAATCGATTTGAATCTATTAACGGGACTTACTTTGAAGAAACTGACTGCTAGTTATCACAAGACAGAGACACGTGCCGGTCCATGAGGTTTTAATCAAGACGATCTTCAATGAAAACTGTGTTTTGGAGATGCAGTGTCAAGTTTTGTTTCTGATAAGAACAGAGGTGTGATATTCTCTATCAATTTTGAGGATGTTCCCAATGTTTACATAATATGTTTGATTGAGCCAAGGAGCAAAACACACAGCTTGAGCTTGAGCTTACTCTTGAATGATTACAAAAGAGTTTTGCATGCAACATCCTGTGTGCCGGTAGCAGCCGGCAGATTCAACCTCAGCTTGAAACTTGAAGCCAGCAGATGTGCAGCATTTGGCTCTATCCCATCACGAATACAGAATAGCAAGTTAGCAGATATTGGGATTGGATCAGAAGATGATGCAATAGCTGATGATGAAGTTCATAGGATTAGAACTGAATGCCTATGATTCCAACACACCCCAAAATGAATGAGATTGTCAAAAATGAAATGAATATCTGCAAAATGAACTGGGGGTTTCTACCCCTGCACGTGATAAAAGTCTTGCATAAACTCCGGAAACTAAAAGCAGAAGAAGATTCTAAAGATGTATGGAACCGCGGTCGACTTGTGGGGCGATCGGAGTCGTCACCACCAAAACTTTCGCGAAACCGCTATAGCGGTCTGTTGCTGAACTGAACTCTTGCCCGGGCTAGAATTTCATCAAGAGAAAGCCCGCTTTGTTTGCACCTGAAAATACTCATAACACAACACGTATGGATGGACACCTAATGGTCAATATGAATAAAATATCATGTTTGATGACATGCTCTATGACAACCGGACAACTGTCCCAAAGCCAGGGGACGATGACCATAAGTCCCAGCAGCTCCAGCTTTCAGTCTTAAGTAGTCCGCTTGTCTACCTGCTCCATCAACACTGGGCAACAGCGGCTAACAATAGGCAAAACCCCTACAGAAGTAAAAAAGGGGCAATTAACTCCTGACATTTGATAATAGTTCTTGTTCACTGCTAATCTAACTCAAAGTAGGCTAGACACGATGGGAAGATTACGTTTCGACTTTTCTGTGGCCTTCGTCAGCTTCATAGACGCCGTAAGATAAACCTTGAACCTGTAGAACTAGACTGTAACGCTGAAAAATGTTAATTTCTTTCATGCAGATGATGGGACTGATGGCATTCTGCTACTTGAACATACAACAATACCGTCATAAGCGTAAGTCGTTTAAATTCCGACTTTCCTGCAGGCGACTAACATCCATCATGAATCTATATCCTCTCAGGTCCAATCTAACTCTTGCTTTCTTCAATAACGAAAATGACACTTTTTTTCAGGTCTTGGAACGCAGGAAGAGGTGATCATGTCGTACGTCCTCGCTACTTATGGCTTCTTCAAAGGCTTGGGACTTTGTATACCTGCAGCACAAGTGGTAAATAACACTTAAAAATAACGTCGAAGAGGAAGCTTAGCCATTAAATATGTGATGGTGTTTGACGATGTCACTTTTAAACTTACCAGATGGTGAACAGAAGAATGGCTCTAACGGCTCAAAGGTCCGCCTATTGTTGGCTCATATTCAGCGTTGCTCAGATAGGCTTCACGTTCATTCTTCTGTACTACTTCATTTGGCCAGTGAATCCAAAACTGGGAACTTCAGACTTGTTCCTCTTCATTCTGAGAATCGTTCATGTCAAATACTTGATCATCTGCTCTATCTTCATCCTTCTCTTCATTAGCGAACTTGAACAATTCATACCGAAACGTATCCCTCAGCCCAGAGTGTCTGAAAGACCTAGAAAACCTCAAGCGCGAGGGAAGAAGAAAAGTAGAACTTCTGCTAAGCATCGAGTGGCAGATGCGCCAGAACCAGTGGAAGACCCAGAACCAGATGATGACCAACATGAGTCTGAGTAGGCATTAGGAGGATTGCCTTTTTGCACTAGTATTCAGTATACAGTACGAGTAGAATACAAATACTCAATCTTCAATTTGATAACGAAATTTGAACTCTATTCATAGTAGTCGGTAAGTAGTGTGGCTACACCAAAGAAAATACATCTCACTTGGGAATAGAGTTAGGCATCTATGCGTACAAAAGACAAAAACAAAGCTTTCAAAGAAAATAAAACCTTAAATTTCATCTTTAGCAGCAAATATCCGCAGCGTATTATCAGAACCACCGGACAAAATCAACTTGGGATTGGACCAATTTGTGGTGAGGATCTTTTCACTATGTCCAGTGAGGTTGTACAAGGGAGCACGAGGACTGCGACGATCCCATACTTTGGTAAGAAGGTCATGGGATCCTGATATGAACAGATTCTCGTTAGTTGTGGACCAGTTGACCGATGATACCCAAGCTGAATGAGACGTGAACATAGCCTTTACAATAGATCCCTCTGAAAACACAAAGCAACCATCATCACGAATGATATCTCTGAAACAAAATACCGACTTTTGATCGCTTAATACATGACATACCGTTAGATCTAGGGTCATACAGACGGAGATGACGGTCGGCAGAACAAGTGATAGCAGTGTTGTTTAAGGGCGACCAAGACATGTCGAAAAAGGCTTTGTTGCCAGCAACTTCGAATTTGATATGCCCTCCTTCAATGTCCCATACTTTTAATGTGTGATCCCAAGATGCGGAAATCAGTTCAGACGAGCCACTCCACGCTAATGCTGAGATGCTTTCCTTGTGACCTGCCAAAGTCATGATTGGAGTCTGCAATCAATTAAAAACGTCAATTAGCTCATCTTCGACACTGATAGTTTTGATTTAGGTTGGTTTGCGTACCCTTGTTCGTGGCTTATACTTATCTTCCGCCTTACTATCTTCAGGAGCTTCGAGAACAGAAGCTGACCACAGCTTCAACATTCCATCCCAAGATCCACTGCTGAGACTTCTATTATCATCACTAATAGCCAAGGACTCTATGCTTCTTTCATGTCCTTTGAAAATAGCACGACAATTGATATCGTTTTCCCCTTGATCCCACTCCCAAAGCATAAGCGTCTGATCTTGAGAACCGCTGAAAAATCAACATCTGACTGTAAGAGCTAGTTGCATTTTAAAGCAAAAATTACTTTTGTGACTGAGTTACCTCACAAACACACTTCTATCTCCATTTGATTGGACCCAGCGCACTTTTTTAACCGGACCGTCATGACCTAGTACAGTTTCTTTGTGCTTCCCAGTCGTGGTCCACAGATGAACAGTAGCATCGTAACAACCAGTCAAAATCCTGCAAGGACAACAGGATAAGAAGCGATATTAACTGAGTGGGTGCTGATTTAGAATTCTAAAAGGACAATCAACTGACCATTCAGATGTAGCGTCAATTGATGAAACCCAGTCGTCGTGCAAAAGACAATCCTTGGGTTCAGGTGTGGGCCATTTTTCGACATACTCAACTTCAAATAGTTCTTCTGTACCTACTATGATGTCACTCTGAGCCTCTCCTGTTTCCGCCTGAGCTTGCTTGAGTAGTTCATGCCGCAGCACTAATTCTTCCAAGCTACCACGTAAGAATTCTCCACCAACGAGGAAATCGAATGCCTTCGGCTTTTCAAGAACACCGTCATCTGTAAGTTAAGAAACATTCCTATAGTGATTGTATGCTTCCTTCTTGAAAACACAAAATTGCTTCAAATATGCTTCATTCAGGCTTTGGCATCAGACAAGCGCTCGCAATAACCCACCTTGAAGAACTTGATTGACCAAGTTATTTAACGCTTCAGGGCCTACACCAGAGGATAACTCATAGGGAACATCGGGAATAGCAAAACTGAAATGAAAACGCACATAATAACTTTCTGGCTTAAGACATAATTATTAGCAATAGTTCAACGACAGCTGACTGGACTCAGAACTCACTCTTGCTGCTTGGTGATGAACCGGACTTGAAGAGTTTTCGGTATTGATTTCTTCAGAATAGATGGTGTTCCACTGGGCTCTGTCGGCAGTACTTCCGCCATATCCAAAACTATCTGCAATCTGAAAAAGCCGCAGAATAAGTCGCGAGAACCACTTTCAAGTTACTTACGAGTACAAACGACTGCATCTAAAGTTAATTTCAAGTTTCTGGCTCGCGTAAAATAATTAGAGGTCAATTACTTCTCGAATTCAAGCAAATGTCAGCTAGCTGGAATAACTCAGTCGAACCCACAAACAGTTGAGTTCCCTCTAATTATGGACCGCAGTTTCAGTTTCGCGTCGGACGAAATAATTTGCACCGGACAAATGTTTTAAACTGTGAATTGACTGTACCATTGCCATCAATGCATGCACGTGTTAATTCGAGAAGTGCAAAACATTGAAGTTCAAAAAAGGCGCGCAATGCGGCAAGACATCCTTGGTCTGGCGGGCAATGCGAAATAATATTCAGCAGGCGAGAAATGCTTTTGTGGATTGTTTTGGTTTCGTTAAAAAAGTAAACAACATGAACAAATATCGAAATAATTAATTTTCTGAAGTGTGTAACCCACAAAAAGTTTACGTTTTTGATAGTAAATTATATCATCCCATTGTTTCAGAAGTGCTCGTTAATCAAAATCAATCAATATGGAACGCAAAATGAGTGAAGATTATGAAGAAGTTGCTTGTGAAACATCGGTATGATGATTTTATACTTAGAATAGACAGCATCATTTATCTGCAACTGCAAATATCTAATAACTGAATGATCTCTCCATTCGCAGGCAACCATCCTTGAAGGATGTCGACTACCGGTCAAAATGAAAGCTGGAGAAGAGTGGCGTAAGTTGACGTACAAATTCAAAATACAAATGTTTGTTGCGTTGCATCTGTGGCCCTAAAATTTTATTTTGCAAACAATCGTCTACTTTCAGAAATGGCGGAAGTCCTGGGAATGAGGGACATAGACCAGAGAAAAGCATTCTACGTCCACTTTCTTGACTGTGAGTACAGTTTTTCTTTGATAATCACTAAAGATGTAAACACCGTAATTCACGTTAATCTTGGTGTGCGATAGTCAACAAACGTCTTGACGAATGGGTTCCGGAGGATAGAGTGGACATGACTAAAGTTTATTTCCCCAAGAAGATTCAACCAAGTAGACCCAGTTCTCCAAGCATAACCGAAGCTGGGCTGGCTCAAATAGCGGCAACGCTTCAACAAACTTCCTCAGTGGTCAAACGAAAGTACAACAAGAGAAAGACTCTACCTACAGACGAAGTGCTGGAAAAATCTCACTCATTAGTAATTGCTGCTGTAGAATGCTTTTTGATTTCTTCATGTCTTTGTTTAACACATAGAGTACTGGCAAATGGCTTGTGACCGATAGCTACCATGAATTGGCTAGATGGTGCTGACCTGTTGACGCTTACATTTGGGTTGACCTGTTGTAATTGTAACTGATCACAGCAGTTAAAATTTGAATATGTTAGTGGTAGGGTAAACAATAGTACGCGATAGTGTTGTTTTCAGTAGATGCTAGATGCTATGTGCTATCTTGGATGGAAAACCTGTTATAAATCAATGTTAATCTAAATTTTAATTACGTTGCAGGAGGAATCTGATGGTGCAATGACTCCCACGACCAAGACGCCAAGAACGACTGGAAGTTTATCAGCACATGGCAGTGATGATGCTGTGACGCGAATGAAAAACATTCAGATGATAGAATTGGGGCATTACAGAATAAAACCATGGTATTTTGCTCCATATCCCAAGGTAACGGGACACTTGACTTTTAAGGTCTGATAAAGTACATGTAGTTCTTTAACGGTAAAATGTTTTCTTGTAGGAAATGACAGCACTTGACTGCATATACATCTGTGAGTTCTGTTTAAAATATCGCAAGTCCAAGAAATGTCTCATACGGCATATGGTCAAGTGCAATATCCGGCATCCTCCTGGAAACGAGATCTATCGAAAAGATAATATATCAGTGTTTGAAATTGACGGAAGGAAAAACAAACAGTATGCTCAAAATCTTTGCTTGCTTGCGAAGCTGTTTTTGGATCACAAGACCTTGTAAGTTTACTTCGATTATGCTAAAATTTGATGGCACTGTTTTTTTGGAATCTTCCAATTCGAACGTGTGATTTATTCATCTTGGTCGGTTTTCAGATATTACGACACGGATCCGTTTCTTTTTTATGTGATGACGCAGAACGATCAATATGGATTTCATCTGGTGGGCTACTTCAGTAAGGAAAAGGAATCAGGAGAAGACTACAATGTTGCTTGCATTCTTACCTTACCTCCATATCAGCGCAAAGGGTTTGGAAAGCTTCTGATTGAGTTCAGTAAGTTTCGTCGTCGCATTTTATCTCTTGTGAATGCTTCTTCTTCACAGGTTACTAAACAGTTATTTTTTCAGGTTATGAACTGAGCAAATTTGAAGGGAAACTTGGGTCTCCAGAGAAACCATTATCAGATTTAGGTCTGTTATCGTACAGGAGTTATTGGTCGCAAACGATCTTGAGTATTCTTTTTACTCACAAAGCTCAAGCGGATCAAGAAAGGCCTCAAATAACTATTACGTGAGTCTCTGTAATATTTAATATTTCAAGTTTATCTTTTACGAAAAAGACGGTATACCTGGAAAGGTTTTTTTCTTCTAGTGATATCTGTGAAATGACCTCTATGAAGAAAGAAGATGTGATATCTACGTTACAAACCCTGAACGTCATATCTTACTATAAAGGAGGATTTGTAATTGTTTTGACGGATGAAATGCAGAAAAATTTCGAAAAGTGTAATAATCAACTAAAGATAGACTCTAAATGCATACACTGGACTCCCAAGGACTGGTCGAAACGAACTAAATGGTAGATTGTAGATACTTCGTTACTGCATGCGTGGACCGATAGCGTAGAAAATATTGTGAAGACTTATGCTCATTCTGTTATCCGGGTAGTTGTTATTTGAAGAGGCTAGCTCTCATACTTGTAGCTAGTACCTACCATGACTGAGGAATAATTAGTATTTAAATGAAAGACTGTTTTGTAATGTTCTTGAAATCTTTTCTAAAAACCTCAGTAAAGTTAAACCGTAATTGTTGCAGAGCAATTATCCTATGCACTTGAAGTATGTTGAATCGCTATCCTCAAAATAGGTTCAACCGAAAATGGAGGAAAGCTGTTTTAACAATGGGCTAAAGAATAGTGGAGGCTTCAGTATACATTACAAACTTGTTGCTGCTTTTTTAATTCTGTAAATGTAAATCGATTGGAAACACTGATATCGATATCTTATGCGATTTGTGACTTCATGACATACCATTACACTACATGCACACAGAGTTAGTTCAGTTGCGTAAATTAGTTGAGAACATTCGTTGACTAAATGCGTACTATTAGGTTTCTATAGATTATGAGTAATATTAATTTACTAACATACTAATCAAGCTCCACTATGTAGCTGATGTTGCTGTGCAGAAGAATGAAACCATGATGAACAAAAAGCTCGGGCTCTAGATCCAATGGAGGTAGATCGAGATGACGTAGAAGAAGCCAGTTGTCTCTGAACAGGTGGAGAGCTTGCCGAAATGCAGAATTCTGGTAGAGGACGAATAATACCCTTTTGGAAAACGCGCAACACGCATTCACACACGAAGCGGTATTGACTCTGTAATGGCATTCAAATTGTGCTAAATAATCACTTAATTGATGGCAGTAGCGGTCTTCGTTAAGTTACACTTACAGGAGTTTGGATCATTAAAGGGCGCTGTAGCCTCATTTGAGTCACGATGTTTACTGGGTAAACAGGTTGGTTTGCTTCAATCAGGCACTCAGCGGTTTCCATCAGAATCAGGACGCCCGTTCGACCGATTCCCGCAGAACAATGAATGACTGTAGGCTCCACAGTGCCTAATCTTGCTTTTCGAACCTGGACCACAGAAGATGGTATCAGCTTACACACCTGAGCACAATTTCAGCGTAAAAAACACGCGGTTTCGAATTTTACACTTACCTCTTCGATAAAACGTATAAAAGAAGTAGCTTCATTGGGAACGCCATGGTCAGGCCACGATTGGTACATTAGCTGCACAACTATAAGCTCTTCAGAAGTCTGCAAAAGCACCGAAATACTTTACTCATAACCTTTCCTTGGACTGCTGTCGTATTTATCACGATCACTTACTTCCAAATGCTTAAGTTTAAATTCTCTCTCTATCCAAAGCGGGAGGTGCTTCTCTTGAGTAGTTGTGACTTCTAGATTGTGGTAAATAACTGGAGAGTTGAGATTCTGAGGCCAGTACTGATGGCATTTGATTCGGCCTTGCTCACAGATCGGTGTAAGCATGACAATTAGGGGGCTTCGTGACTCCCACATCATTATCCAAAAGTCGTTCGTAGTGCTAGGAAGAGGGCCTATTCCAACAAGTCAAAATTAACGCAAGTTTTATAGCCGACGCAACATGCATTGTCCCACTCTCAACAATTCTTGTTTACCTTGCGTTGCAATATAGCGATTGACGATCCCGGAAGCTGCAATTTCCATTGTAACGTAGCTAGCGTTGATATAGTCGCCATTTGGGTCAGAGTTCAATATCACTCTTGTGCTATCATCTACGGACACAAACGAGGATAAAATTCACATGCACATCACCTCAATAATTTTAAATTGAGTTTCACTCACAAGGCGAAATATCTCGGTAGCGGTTCTTGCTCAAATTTTCAGGTAACTTGGAAACTTCGCAAGTCATCCCAGCTTTCTTCCTGAATATGATGTCAAACTGGCTTGAAATCGAGTCTGACTCTATGGCTTCCGCTAATAACATCATCGATGAAGCTAGTTCACTTTGGATGCCGAAATCGTTTTCACGCGGAACGTGTAGCGGGGGTACGTCTGGAACATACTGGAATGGCGGCTCTTCGAAGTCATCAGGGGAATAAACTTTGAGCAATAAATGACCAAATTAGCTGACCGAAACTACGGCTATCAGGAAAAATTGATTTCAAGATTACGTACCATTCGGGCGTACCC
Source organism: Sphaeridia pumilis (assembly GCA_034698345.1). Taxonomy (NCBI): domain Eukaryota; kingdom Metazoa; phylum Arthropoda; class Collembola; order Symphypleona; family Sminthurididae; genus Sphaeridia; species Sphaeridia pumilis. The sequence goes on from JAQGBJ010001785.1 coordinate 16,666, forward strand.
GAAGAAGGAGTTCCCTCTTAGATGCAGCGTGACGAATAGTAGATACAATGTCTGTATGCATCATAGTTGAAGTATCAATTCCGTTAATGTGGATCAATTGATCTCCTTCACTTAAGCGTGGATATCCTTGATCGGCAGGAGTTCCCGGGGCCACCCTGGACACCAAAACGGGGCATCCCATATCACTACCTCCTTTTATATTGAAACCGAACTTTCCTTGCACGTCTGGTTCAAGTCGAATAGAGACAGTTCCATCCTGTTCAACAAAAGCTGAATTAGAAACTATCAAAATGATACACAACACTATACGAATGCAAATAATTCCAGCTAGCTTACATCTGACACGGAATTTTCATCGTCGTCTGCAAACTTGTTGATTCCCTTGGTCAACAAGGAAATGTGAATTGGATTTGATCCTCCAGGGGTAGTCGCGGGTGGAGCAGTTGAAGTTGCCGACTGTCCGGGCAGAGGTATTACCAGACCAACACCAGTTCTGTCCAAAAATCCCCCGTCACTATTGTTTGTAGGACACATGATCGATTTGGACACGTCAAATATTCCACACAACCAGCGTTCAAACACACATTCAGTCCAGGTCAAAAGGAGAAGCAGCAATCCCAGGAAAGGTAAAACAAGACTACAGTTAGAAACTGTATACACACTTATAAATGTTACGCGAACTACGATTAAACGTGAATCGCCTCTCGAGCGTCAGTTATAGAATTAAAGCTGAATTTGGAAAGTCTAAAGCGCGGCAGCTGCTTTCTTCTAGCTGAAGTGAGCTCTATTCGTAGCTGGCAAATGACTAGATATTCTCTCTGACGGCGTATGACGACTCTTGTAATTCGCCAGATTGCATTACATATATCAATTAGTTCATGAGGCAATTGAAATAAAAGAAGTAGAAGTAGGAGCTGCTCTCAAAGGTACTCCAAAAAATGGCATAACTTTTTAGCAAACATGCTAATTCTTGAACCATGTCGCTGTTGATAGAAAATTAAAACAAGCCACACAACTCCCCTTACCCAACATTCACACAAACAAAAATACCATCCCCATCACCCACAACGCAATATCACTTTAAAATGCTACACCTCTTAACTGATGTTATTAAAGCTCAAGCACCTTGCATTCACCAGAATTGACTTACTCATCTGAATTGCTATCTTCAGCCCATGCTTGACGTGGTTCCTTATCTGACGAGGTCTGATGAACTTTATCATATGATCGTAAACTTGGTCCACTAACACGGGCAATACTGTTGCGGTTGAAAGCTGCCATATTCGTATGAACTATTTGTACTTGATGCACTTGCTGCTGGTGGTGCTTGCTCGGCTCGCCACTATCTGCTGTATCTTCTGTCAGTCTCACTTCCTTTCGTTGGTTCCAAGCCGGTGAAGCCGAAGAAGGCGAATCTGATGATGACCTACTGTCGTCTGAACCATCCACTGAGTTCTGCATTGCTGCTCGTCGTTTCCCTTTTCCGGTTAATGTTTGCCGCAAATGAAAGAATTTTTTACTAGGAGATCTGAAGAATGATTTGCGCTCGTTCCTAGATGATTTTGAAAGGGAAGTGGAACCTTCTTCTCTGGTTTGATATTCCGTTCTTCCAGAATATCTGAATCTTGAGCCGAACGAAAACAGTGTCAATGTAGGGCGTCGGTTTGGCAGTGGTGGTGCAGACAATCGGAAGAACGCGTGGTGCTCTACGCAAGCCTTCCAGAGCTTTTTGCAGCTTCGGTATGACCAGCAATCGAAAAATAGCATGGTGTCGTACTCCTCAGACTAGAAACCGCAAAAATTACAAGATTTATACAAGCTAGACACGCAATCAATTGTAAATCAACTAGAAAATTCTGCTCACCATTTCTTTCCTAATTTGAATGAAAAAATTCTTCCTTTTGAAGCCAATCTTAGTAATCTTTGACCAGCTAAATGTGTTCATTTTGATTCCATTGTGAAATACTGAGATTCCTAGCGAACCCACTCCTATTTCAATCTCTTTGCCGAGATTGTCTTTAACACGATGAAAATTAATACCATAGGTTTCTAATCTTTTGACATTCATCAGGAAGTTAAACTCTGCATCCGCTGGAGTCTGACCCTTGTGCATTTTGTGTAATTGCACGATCTTCTTCAAAACGTCAGCATCCCGTAGCCGCAGCAAGTTCGCTTCGATATTCTTGAGGTAATTGCCTTCGTCATCATGTTCGCCGGGGCTGTTATCTCCAAGCTCCGACTGCACAGCATATGAAGCCAACAAACACGACAAGGAAGGACTTAAGTTCAGTCTCCCTTCAAGAATATCTTTCCTAAGTTGCAGGAATACGTGGTAGCGAGTATACTCTTCTTTCAGCTTGGCAGGGTCATCCACAAAAAATTTCACTCGGAAGTACACAACAGCTGTAGGACGCTGGCAAGACGTAATTTTTCCCTGATAAGTAAGTGCGGTACTGGTTCCTGCTCGGTTGTTATCATCCTCCTCTACAAATGACAACTTTCTCGATGAGGTTCCGCGACTAGAAAGCTCCGGCTTTGTAAAACGTATCTGTTTCTTTATCGGTTTTGATGCCTCGATCCATCTCTAGAATTATTTTGGAGCATTAAGTTAAACTTATTCAGAAGAGACTAACACATTGAAGCGTTATTATATGCGATGGAAAGCTTACTAAATGCGGACTGCTCAAAGAATGCGTCACTTCAGGGGGAGGAAGTAGCTCATCAAACTGCAAGCCGAAATAGTCTCGTTCTGATAGTTCCAGATGCTGGAAGACCTTCTCCAAAAGTACTGACCCTTTAGCAGATTTCTAAACGGGAATAAAATTCAAATTCAGGAGATACTAGAATCTCGATTACACTTATTGTTTATGTTGTAGCTTACATCGATTTCAAAGGTAAACTGACTGTCATCCAAGAAAATGACGCTGATGAGAAGCGTCTTAGCTCGCTGAGATCCTGTTCCGAATACATGGCTGCTGAGTCTTCCAGTTCCGAATCTGGTAGCTGGCGTAGGTCCCGTTGCGGATGAATCACAAACACGATATGTACTCGCTCTCGGGCCGACGGTGATATTTCGTTTGGCCTTCTCAAACATTTTTCGCAGCAGTATCTTTATACTCCAGCACTCCCACACATGTCGTTGCACATTTCCCAGGGACTATCAACTAGGCTATTCGCTCGGCTCAGTTCATGCAACACTTGTATTTGTAACCTCTTTGAGCTCTTTCTTACGCTTTACACAGGCCAATCAAGGTCCAAAAGACAGTACATACAAACATTAAACGAATTCCGTCATCTTGTCATTCGTATCATTGCACAACTTTTTCCACTTAAGAGAGCAATCTGGATTCCTTCGAGATGAACAGGCAGGTCATAGTGGCCATGACAAAACAATGATTTTGAGCTCACTGCTGCAAAGGCTAATCGGTCGGGTTTGAGCTTCGTCACGGAGTCTCTGCAAACAAGCAAAATTCCCATCTTGAGTCAATACAATGCCCATACGCGCCTCGATCATGGGGCAGGAACTTTTGGAAAAAATGCTTTGCGTTGCACTTACCTGATTCGGCTGATTGCAGAGTGTGTGAAGGATGTTACGGTACGGAAAAACCGGAAAAGCGTGTGAACTTAATCGTTCTTGGTTCTTGGCTGCCACGGTCGACTTGATTCGCCACACTGGTTCTTCCTGGGATTATGTAATGTGAATGCGCCAACCTCGCGTCGTACTGAAAATACATTAGGTCAATGATTAAATTGAGGAATTAGGATAATTCTTTCACTGCAGTAGCCGTCGCCTACTTTTGGGTACCTTAGCCTTGATTTCACAAGACCTGACGGATTTGCTAATACAAACTAAAA
>JAQGBJ010001786.1:0-20516 GCA_034698345.1 Sphaeridia pumilis
TTAAACCACTTATTCATCATCATTACTCGTGACAGGTGGGATGTCTCCGACGGAATGGAAAAATATCGTTTTTGACTCCCCCTTCCTTATACATAATTTCCCCTCTTTTTCATCCCCTTCGTTGAAGAATATTAAAAGTTGAAAATTCTGTGGCTTTCTTCAGGAGGCGAATGTACAAAGCAAGCAAGTACAGCAAAAATACCAAGGCGAACCAACTCTGAATTCTGCTTTCCTCGTGACACCTCTGATTATGACGTACGGTTGGAAATTTTGAAGCTGGGCAAATCCACAGATTTAATTTTCATTTAAACATCAAACATTCATTTCCTTTTCGTAATCTCATACCCAGCTGTCTCTATGTAACCCTTGCTTTTCAAATTTAAAGAAAAAGCTCTTCTTTTGTAAAATACCCCGTATTCTTGTTGTATTTTCGTTACAAAACCATGTCTGGCTTGTACAGAGTTGAAGGCATCAAAAGTTTCCATTTCCGTCAGTCTTGTTGTTCAAAATTCTATTTCTTTACGGCTCTGTCAAGCCTGCATATTGCATACAGTTTTCCCCATGCTGGTCTGTAAATATATGTACATAGCAACTCAATAACTGTTTCTGACACTATGATGCAATTTAGCCCCGCAGAAGTCCAAGTGATTGCATAGCGCAAGTTAAAACTTGTTCAAAAGTTTTGGCGGTGAAAGTCGTACATTTTGCCGGAATCCCAGCGAATGTATCTGACATAAAAAACCCTTGGCAGTCTTCCAACTCGTACGACAACAGGTTGCTCATTCTTCAAACGGACGCGAGTTGTCACCAAAAAGCTGTCTTATCTCGTTGTGAGCCCTTTATGTACACGGACTTTTGCGGGAAGTATCGCCATTTCCTCTCTACTTGTTGATGGCGCTGCCATAAACAAGAATGGTTCCGGTTCCGGAGAAATCTTGCGAAATCTTGATAATTATTTATTTTCGGCCACAACAGACTCACTTGGCCTAGCCTTGGAAAAAATCCCAGCTTTGTCTTAGCCATCATGACGAAATGAACAACAAACCAATTACACTCGATCCTTTTTTCTCGTCAAAAGCACATACACACTTTTCGTTTACGGTCGCATAAATGTAATCAAGCGTTGCACTTGATTCTTTTTGTGTCCAGCCAAAAAGCTCTTTCAAGAGTATAAGAAGATTCGCTCAAGTGCAATATCGCTTCAGGTCCATTCACCAAGTGAGTCGCCAGTTTCCTCGCTTGGCTTCTTAATCCAGCAAATGTGGTGAAAACTCTCCCGTCTTCTTTTCTTGTGTCCGACGACGGTAAAAATCACGTCGTCCAAGTGGACAACAAGAGACGTAAGCCTGCAATGTATATTTTCGAACGTACTTGGCCATGGATGTAAAAGGCAATTTTCTACAGACTGGATATAGCTAAACGAATCTTGTTGGTCAATCTTGAGGCGACTTTGCTTCTTTTGTATCAAGTGCTGGCGGCAGGATTCGATCCCGGATTTCCTCAAGCGAGCAGTATTAACGGGTATGACCATAAACTCGACGGTTGATTGGATTTCTTTTTCGGGTATAGATTTTTCCCGGTAAGCTACATCGATTGGTATAAGAACCGTGTAAACAATTATTTCCGCCAGAAGATCTTCTCAACTTCCTATGAAGCCAGGCAAAGAAATCCAGCAACTTGCCCGAGTACTTAAGCTAATAGAAAACAGAAGCTTGGAAACATAAGAGTACCAATTAGTGTTGAGCACACTCACTCAACGCTAGTCTACTTTGTTAGAACCGCGGCAAAAATCAAGGTAGACGAAAATATCAACAAAGTTTTGTAAAGTTGCATGTTTCTGATTAAACTTGGAGCAACTTTGCTCGATTAAGCTTCTTCTCTTCGACTTCATCTAACTGTTTTAACCTTGAGCAACCAATTTAGAGTCCAAGTTTTGGACCTGCACAGTGTGTGCACACTTGAGCACTTCCGTTTCGTTGTTCATCCGATAAACTCCAAACTTTTCACCGTCGATTAGCTATTCAAAGTCTAAATTGCGATGCATTTCGTGAGTGTGTGTGTATATGTTGCATCATCATCATTCATAACTTATGAAGCATCGAATGCACTTGTGAGGGCATTTTCAACATTTTCGGGGAAAACTTTTCTCATCTCGCCAGACCATGTTGTCGTTGCCCGGCCCATCGCCCGCATTTTAATGTTTTTCACCCGCCCAAGATCACAAATCGGTTTTCGCCCCTCTCGACGACCTCTCGCTTTTCTATAAAAACAATCTCCCAACTTTTCGCTTCCCTACTTTACTTTGACGCTTCCCCTTCGAGTACCTGTAAATATTTCAAGTTTCACGCGGAGGCTTCAAAGTTGTGTTGTTCCAAGCGTTCTTGGCCTTCCAAAGTGCTCTTTTCAAATTTCGTGGAGAAACGCCTCAACTGCTCTTGCGTTAATGCCATCATTAACGGCACATTTGCTTTTCAGTCCATATACAACATAAAAACAATCGCCGATGATGAACCTCGGGTCGGGGTAGTTTCCAATGGTTTCTTTTGGTAGCAATTGCTTAAGCTGATACCAAATGTATCGGATTTTAGTCTAGTTTCTTTCGAGTTCATTTCGCTTCGCTCAATATCCATCGTCATTAACAGTAGGAATTGATAGACCAGAATCGTCTGTTGTGCGTGCACATTTATTTACTCTTGTATCTTTATGGCACCTCAGCAATTTCTCCGACCGGCAATGCTTTCATTTCCTTTCACCCTCCTCCAGGGCTAAGTATCCATTACCTTTTATTTTTTCTCCGGCGAGAACGTGGGAAAGTGCCATTGTATCCTCGTTACTGTTTTTTTGTTGGCTCTTTTTTTCTAGCTGGGCGGCAAGAACCTTGTTTTTGGTCTGCTGCTTTTTTCTATCGAAAAAAGTTGCTTTGCAATTTTTACTCGTATTAGAAGAAAATTCTTGGCACTTGCAAATTTTGTTCGTAGCATCGTAGCTTTGCAAAACTTTCAAAAATGTTCCAAATCTTCCAAGTCTCTCATGGTGCCAAATGACCGTTTGCAAATCCAGCCCAATGGTAATCACCAGTCACACAAGCATACAAACCCAGAATAAAACACAAGCTTCCAGTAAGTGCTGCCATTTCCATTTGCGAAATCGCCCACAAGCGTATGATCTGCCAGTAATGAACGCAGATCTTCAAATAGCTTACACCGCAAAATGCGTGGTACATCCTTTCAAAAATGGGCCTCAAGTCAAAACCCATGTACAAATCTAATCATGTTGAGTGCTAGTGCTTCAAGTCACTCACTACAAAGCAAAACTGCTTCAAAGTACATATACTGGATTCCGTTTATCACAAGTTGAAACTTGTAAACGCAGTCACGCGGACTTGCGAATCGGAAAACAATGAAAACCACGCGTTATCATGTACTACTATTCTGGCCTACATTTTGTTTTGATCCCGCATCGTAATTCCTTTCGCCATCATCAAAGTTTCATGTTTATTCCATGCAAAAGGCCAATAAATGTTGGTACATATTGAGAACACGCAAACTATTTTGCAGATTCAATCTCTCTCTCTTTCACTTTCGGAAACTTGCTTGTTGTGTCTGCTCTTACCAACAAACTTGAAAAACAGGCCTTCAATCCACCCAGCTAATAGAAATTTCTCCAAGATATCGGAAAATCTCTCGTAGGCATTTTCCAAATATTTTTCCATCTCGCAAAATTTATTGCCCGGCTAAACCCATCCACAAAAATCTTGACGTGTTTCCTTGTTTCCTATACTCAGTCAGCCAGCAGACACAATTCGAACATTGTGATAATATTCCATCCAGCAGAGCTCTTTTATCCAACCGAAGCTTTCGCCACGTATGGTTTCTTATATTCACAATTTTTCATGCTTTCAATCCTTTTGGCGGTGGGTAATCTCAGGCCTTCTTTTTTCCTCCACATGCTTAACGTCAGTCAGTCAAACTTTGCAAGTCTTCCATAACTGGAGCAGTTAGCCTTGGAATTTTCTCCCTTCAACACATTCTTCAAGCCATAAGCCCGTTCATAAATTACATTTCAGCCTCCGGCTCATATTGCACGTCTATACTTCAACTCACATTTCCACAACCTCCAGCAGCCATCAAATTCTCCATGTCTTCCCTTCATCACTCATGGAAAAATTCCCAGTAGATTTTTGCACACACATATGTCAATCTTCCATCTCGAAAGATCAGCCCTTGAATCCATAGTAAGCTGCTCCTGCCACATAATGAAATTCATCGACTGAACCGTATTTACTCACTTGAGCATGCAGAATATCAGGTTACTTTCCTCTAAATAAAAATTCGCCATTTTATCATGTTCAGCTCAGCTTTGATCCGTGGATTGCATGGAAAAGTTTTTGAAAAAAAGTTTATAAACTGGTACAACTTTGAGACTTGATTAAAATTAGCAGGAATTTGAAACTAGGAACCATCTACACATAGAACATAGTTTGACCTTTAAATCCCGGCTGAAACGTGTAGGTATAAACACACAAAAGTTTCGAAACCATCCCATTACACGGAATAGAATTTCCCTATTGAATACCAAGTAATTCCAGTAAAATTGCCACAGGCCACAAAACAACATCACATCACACAGAGCCGTTCCTGTGTCGTTTGGGCATCCATTTTCGTTTCGACTACGCATTTCTATGCACAGAATTCAGATTCCGGCTGGGTTAGATACATAGGATCCATTGCTGCGGCTTTGTTGTCTTCATAATTTCATCAGAGTAAATGGAAACTTCAGCAGCGTCTATAAACCGCATCACCTTTGATGCCCCGAACTGGTGGCGGTGCAAGTTGCCTCGTTTCGCCATAATCCTTTCCCGGGGCGCCTTCAAACTGGTATAACCATCAGCTTTAACGCCTTTCATCGCAGCCTCAATGTACACATAAACTGATCCCTGCAGCATGCGTTACTTTTACATTTCCAGCAACCACTGGTGCTCTTGGCTGATCCAAACCAAACTTTGATTCCATGAATTTCCAATGCCAAGAAATTGCAAGTCGCATTTCATATTCCGTAAGACTTGAATAAAAATTTGAAGCTGCAACCCCACAACTCTTCCACGGCATTTTTATGGCGAATCGTGCTTATCTCTCGTTTCTTTTTTTCGCAAAAGCTCCACGAAACAGACATTAGCTCTTCTTCCATGTAACCAGATAAAGCTCATTTTCCAGGACCATTCGTCTCTCCAAGTCGATTTGGATTCCGACAAGTCCCACAATAAAGTAGACAATATGTAGCACGTTTCTCCATCTAAAAACATTGGGTTTCAGAAGAGTATCAGGAGCTCAAGTATCATGGCCTGACGCTCCTATCTATATTTCCAAGGTTGTGCAATGAATTTTTAACATTTCAATTTCCCTACCTCCTACCAAATTACCGTCGTGTACATCTACATTTTCTTGTGCATTTCCAGCCTTTGTTTCAAGCCTGGGCATGGGCTTCACCTAGCTTTTTTAAAGTCTGCAGCAAAAATCTTGCATGCCACCAACCAACCACCATTGGGCCTTACTTTTCTCCACGCAAACAACAAAAAGAACCTTGTAAAAACATGTTGCAATTCCTCTCTTGTTTTTCCTTCCCTCCAGCGTCGTCAAGCATCTGCTGTTTCTATTTCTATTTTCTGTTCTTTCTTGGAGAAAGCATTTTGGATTTGGACATTTCCTCAGCCTCCTGGGCCTTTCCCCAAGGATCTTGAGAACACATAACAGATTTACTTTTAATGTAACAAGTTTTTATTTTTACGTAGGAAACTTTCATATATGTAGCATTATTGTTTCCTCGTTTCGTTGCTTCCCGGCCGGGCAACTCAAGTTCAATTTCACAAATATACTTTTAGCAGCAAACGATTCCCTCAAGATCCTTGTAATTATTTCAAAACATGCCCTCGGTCACCCATTCCGAAAAGGTACAAACAAGAACGCAGGAGTGCAGCGTATAAAAATGCTCGTCTCAAGAGGTTTACGTATGAAACACATTTCGAGATTTTAAACTTGAAGAAATCCTTCGTGCATTTCCTTATTCACGCATTGCTGCAAGTCTCTCAAGCCCCGCGCCTGAACGAACCAAAAAGTGAAACTTTCCCCGATAAGCAATTCTATTCACGCACAACTACTCCATTCCTTGACAAAACACACTTTACGCAATCAAAGAAATGCAGCAGCGATACTTGTCAGGATTTGTTTAGACACAAAGCCCCGTCTAGTCGAATTCATAACAAAGTTGCATCTCAGTCAGCCGGGGAATTTCTTCCCGTCCACGGCTACGCAAACATTATTTGCTTTCACTGTACACAAAATTACGTAAACAAACTTGACAGTTGCTTCATTCCCATGTAAATTTCCTCTATCTCGATTTACAAGGGACATTTGAAACGACAGCTTGTCTTCTTTCTTTCAGTATAGCAACAAGAACATATTTTTCGTTATTTATTCAGGAACGTAATTCACCTAATTTTGTTTGTCGCTCCTCCAACTTGCAACTATTTTTTATAATGCGAATGAGCACATTCGATACCCTTTTTAAGCATCCAAGTTTTAAAACTCGGGACTAAAAAGCCAAGCCTTACTTCAAAAAATAGGAGACTTGAGTAAAAAGTGTAAAGAGAATTCCAAGTACACCTCGCAATTTATAGACGCCCGCAAAGGTCGTCACATGTTTTAGCGACAAGAGCTTCTTCTAACAACTCGCTTCAAGAGCACATCAAACAACAAGTTTGCAAGAGACTTGAAAAGCGGGCAATTTCCGGCCCACTGCCCTTAAATCCCGTGTGTACTTACAACATCCGCAAACTGCATACGCAATCATAAAATGGCTAAAGATTGCCTTCCAGATCACCTCTTGAGGTTTCTAAAAATATATGAGTCGTTCAAGTCAAATCGAGAGCCTCTTCGATGGGCTGAAAAGAGTCAAGACTCCAAGTGATTCGATGGCAAAAAGAAGCTAAAAGTACATATACACTTTGGTCGCCTTTTTGCAATTTACGCTCTGTCGACCCACGTATCAGTGTGTACACAACCACCGAATCAACAACATAAAAGTGTCGGCTGGCTAATGGCCGGTATGAGGAGCATGTTGGACATTTTTGTCCGCAATTGCCAAATACTGTCACTTTTGAAATCGCCCACAAAAGGTCTGCAAAAACATTTCTTGTCATCAAACAGTTTCGGACGGCATCAAAAAATAAAATTCTTCAAAAGTAACCACCAGTTCAAAAACGACCTCCAGCCACATTCTCAAAATTGATTTCTAATACTCGCACCAACTCAATGGCGCTAAATCTAAATTCAGCTCCATCTGCCACTGACAGATACGCGAAAAGCTCTCAACTCAACCGTCCATTTCCGCTTTCAAATTGTATTTTCATCCTTCGTCTTCAGCCCACACCACACCCTATGTTCTTCTCTCCTTCTTCCTTTTGTTTCTCAAAATTTTCAATATCGCCCTACATTTCCCCACCATAGCCTTATGTTACCCAACCAGGCGCAGGGCCTCGATGCCGCCATTCGTGTGTACTTTAAATTCATCACGCTACACCGACATCGTCAACTTTGGCGAAAGCTAAATTCCTCCTCCAACATCAGATGCTCTTCTAGCCGTTAAGTACCTGTCGTAAGCCATAAGCGGGCTGGCTACATTACCCGGGCAAGAAGACGCAGAATGCAAACATTTCGCAATCTGTCTCTTGTAAAACACGATGCAAAATTCACACTCTACACTTTAATGCCCTGCTTTCACCATATGCTTCACTTTTTGTGTACGTATAACAGCAAGCGGCTATTGTCAGCCAAAAGGCTCCAGTTTGCAGAAGCAGTTTCTTCTACTAAAATTGCACCAGCAACTGTATTTCTTGCTATCCTCCAGAGTAAAAGCTCTGGCAGCAGCACATGAAAAATGTTGTACGAAATCTACATTTCATCCCGTGAAATATGACTCGGAATCATAATAATAAATGTTTGCTAAACATTCCTCTCCCCGTTCAACTTTCCTCATCCTGCAAAAGCGTATGCAAGCAGATGTAAATGTGTTTCCCTTGTTCAGATATTCCATTTCCGAATACCTTATATTCTTATCTCCGAATTTATTTATTCCCACCTACAACAACGCCAGTCACCTTTTCCTTCCGACAAAGAGAAAACAATGGCGTCTTGGTCCTCTTGCTCAAAATACAGAATAAACATGTTGCATTTTCTACCTCCTTAAAACAACATTATGCCATTCATGACTGACTGCGACTGAATTGAGATACAATTTCCCAGTCGTTTCCTTGCCAAAGTTTCTCTTCTTTTTTACCTCTATATACACGTTTCCAGGTTTGTAAAAGTCAAGTCATTTTACTAGGCTCCGCTCCTAGTACGAAAACTACAACTACTGTACACTTTTTTGCTTAATTTAGCAAACGTAAAACTCGTCTATAAATTTCTTCTCCCAGCTTATCTTTTCCCATGCGCCAAGGTACAATATAATGAAACCAGGCCCAAAGAATTATTCCTCCCTGTATTCCTATTCAAGCTTTCTCTTTTTCAAAAACAGACTTACAATATGTGCACCACCAGCTTATACATGTTCCCTTTGAAGCCATACACAAAACCGGCTTTTGAAAGATGCCAAAAGCACTTGAACAGAGCCTTTTTGCAAAATCTCTCCTTGTTCCCGAGAAAGAAGAGAAGCTGTTTAATTTGTCCTACATCCAAAAATTTCGGCTTCTTCTCAAGTCTTTATTTAAGCCCCCTCAGTCAGTCAGCTTTTATTGCTAATTCTTGTACATTCAGACAGAGCGGCTTTAATAACCTCATTTTCAAAGGGTGATTAAATAAATATATACGTAAAGAAAAAACGGCGGAAAGAAGCTCTGGACTGGATACTCTGGAAGCCAATGTAATTAGCCTCAAACAAAATCTTGATTGCAATCTTTTTTAGCGATCTCACAGAATAGAATACTGCTTTTGGACCCTGCAAAATTCAGCAAGCTAATACAAAGCCCCCGAATTCTCCCTAATGTTTTGTAATTTTCAAAAGACTTTGTGCAATTTGAAACTGTTATGCAACTTGTTTACTTCAAATCAACGCTTCAAGTCCCATCAGTAATTTGCTGCATTGATAAAATAAGACTCTGATGAATCTTTCAAGGACCACTCGCACTCTATTAGTGCCTTTTTGTCATCTGATCTTCAAATTCCCCTTTTAATCAACAAAGTCAAATAAAGTTTAGCTGAGAACAATAGGCAAGGCGCGAGGGCTCACTCTCGAGGACTTGAGCTTTCCGAAAGTTGGACGTTTCAAAAAGGCCATCAATGACAAAATCCAGTATATGTACCAACCAAAGAAGATCCAAGCTTTTAATGCTTCAAGTGTCCTTTGCTTCCTGTATGAAGTTGCTTCTAGTTTCTAGTTTCTATATAGTGTTTTGTGTACATTAAAACTTACACGAGAGCTGACAACAGAATTAACAAATCCGACAGGGAGCATCAGGTTCGTCGAGATTGACCCTTGTTTCCGCTCTGATTAGATTCGCCTTTTACCGACTAATTCAATCAAGTTTAGTCGACAGACAGCCGTGTGTAGGCATAAAATAGTAGGAAACGTAACCCTTTGAGCACACAAAACGTTTCAACTCCCTGAGATGGGCATCGGCTCTACTGCCACTCACATCGAGAGAAGAGACAATAAACTGGATTTTGTAAGTTGTCGCTTAATAACTTGGTTTGTTGTCAACCCCTTTTTGAGTGTCAGTCCGGATTTCAATCAAACATATACACTTTTCACTCATCGGGTACAGTTTCAATGTGCTTATAAAAACAGTTCTCCTGGGGATGCCTCACTTGATTATTTCCGTCTTTTCTGATTGACGTCTGTACTTGAAAATTCACTGTATGATTCAGTAACACTGGTTGGTAGAAGTGGGGATCAAGTTTCAATTTTTAACTTTGGCAAGAGACTAAAGAAGCAAGCAAAGCTTGAAAGATCCTGGAACGGCACGTTTCCACCGTGAGACGCTCACTGAGATACACAACCTTCTCGCCCATACACTTCTGGTGAACTGAAACTAGAAAGCTGATGCGGTAGGGAGAAAACCCCGGTATTCCGAAGGGTAGAATATGTACTGAAACCAAGGGAAAGTTTGGAAGCGTGCTTCGAACCGGGTAGTTTGCCCTGTGGATTTGCTGGGTAATTTTCGCGAGATGAGAAGGACGAATATATACAGGAAAGCAACGACCCCGTTGTGTAATCTAAAGCCGGTAGTCAATGAAGTCGGCGGTGCGGGTGCAATACGCGGGCCGCAATGCAGAGTGCCGTTGTTGATGGTTTTGTCATTTCCTATGAGCAACATTATCATTGTGAATGACTTCCGAGATCGGCCCGAGAGGCACGAGCCACGTGTGAGACTTAACAAGTTTAGTCTGAATTTGATTACGTGTGCGTGGTGGTTCCATGCAGTTCTTAATACAAGATCTAACAAGTTTACAAGTACAGATGAATCAGTACAGATTCAGCTAGCAAACTCTAGGAACAATCTAACAATGAATATAAAAAACGTCAATATACTGAAGTGAATACAGTCAAGCTAGCATAGCTGTTGAATTATCAGGCTAAATAGGTAACCACTATGGCAAAGAAGGCACTTGGTTGAGATTCTTCGGTCAAAGCTGATGGAATCTTAAGAGTAGGTTTGCACTGGTGCAGTAACAAAATCTAGGTCAGACAATGGAATGTAACTCAGTCTTTTGCATTTGTGCGAAGCGTCGTGGTAAGCAGTCTAGTGACGCCAAGGTGCTAAATCCCGTCTACCAGGTGAAGCTTAAGGAGAAGATATGATGATCAACTCCTTCACAGCTCCTCGTGCTCCCGCTTTTTCTCTCTTTGTTCCGGCGGGAATCCCCAAAAATCGGTAGGAAAGCCATTTACATCCCTTTCACGTTTCACAAAGGCAGAGAAGCTGGAGACGCAGTTTCCAATAAATAAATTTGATTGGCCTAGAATTGCGAGGTCCAGGTGTGGAGAATTCTTGGACCGGATGTCGTGCACGGTAACCCCCATCTTTCTCAAGGCTTTGGTTAACTCTTCGGTCATGTAGTTTTTATCAGCGGCAACAAACACTGAGGTTGCGTTTATCTTCTTAATGCCTCTTCGAACTTGCTTAATGATGAGGTCGGATGGTGGGAGACACATGCTCTTATTGAGTTTGCTTACTTTCTTACTGTAGCCGGTACATTGCGGGGAAGCAAAAAGGTCTCGTTCGCCGTCGACTAGTTCGCAAGCCCGAACCTGCGTGAAATGAAAAATAAGCGGCGATTAATAGGGGGAACAAGATAGTTTGAACAAGTTAGCGGTTTTACAATTACCCAATCGAGTCCATTCCGAAGATGAATACCAACAAATGGACCTTTCGGTAACGTACGAATAAAATCCTTGGCTTGAGATCTCATTCTTTCGTTCCATACAATGTGCTTTTGCAACTTTCGATTCTGTTCTTCTACTGGGAACGTGGCGGGAGGACCGACAAAAGCCAAAACTACAACAAACATATTAGGCTGAAACCGAACATTGGAAATTGCAAAATCCTCATTCATCAAGTTTGGATTCTTACCAGGCCACTGGCGACCAGGATACTTCTTTCGCCATCCTTCATGGTTAGCAGAGTCACCAATGTAATGTAGGTCGGGTCCGTAAATTTCGGAGCCGGCAAAGTCCACCTGCAGATAAAATTGTAAGATGATAAAAGTAAGAGGAGTTCAAAGAAAAGATGACTTCAACTTACTCCGAAGAAATCCCAGAACGGGCCGAATGGATTCCCATTTTTCGCGTCACAGCCTTTATCGTTTCCGCGATCAGTAAAACAAAATGCTGAAAACACAAATATCGCATCTTTTGGATTCAAACATTCGAGATGGCAAAATATAACTAACACTTGCACTTACAATAGCGTTTGTTCTTTGGCCAGACTTTAGGAGCTATTTTCTCCATGAACTCGTCCATAGTTACTGCTTTGTGGTACTCCAGGATCTTCTCAGGCTCAAAATACGTAGCATACGGCACCTGAAGCTGAGAAACAGAAGGTTTAGTTAAATTTTTGAAACCCCTCATGGCACATGTATAGAAAAAAATGTTACATGTCTAACTTACCGATCCAGATTCATACGGAACATACTCCACCCAATGAGGAATCACAAAAGTCCGGTTGATAGCTTTTGAAAACGCTAATGCACCAAGAAATTGATCGGCTTGGTTGCCAAAGCGTCCTGAAATTAAGTCAACAAGACGTATTTGGATTTACTCGAAATTATGAAACTGGTCAATTACCAGCTGATTTCCACTTACCCATACATGGACAAAAAGCAAGATAACCTTCTGGGTCAGCAAAGGCTTCGCCATTTCCCCTGCAAACGCTTATGGCAGAACTTAAAAGTAATATCCACCACTGGGTTCTGATAACGAAGTGCCATGCAGCACCGGCGGACATGGCAAACCACAATTCAACTCTTTGAATCGGTTTTGGTTAATAGTAAGAAAGCTCAGTCAGGGTCTGAAGCTTTGATGTGAAATCACTCCAGTCCCATTGTCATAGAAAAATGATGTTTGTCTATAGAATAAAAATCAAATCTTTAGTCCTGTCCTTAACTCAATCTTCAAACTCAAGCAGGAAGGAACTCAGCACGCCTAAATCAGTTTAGTGAGTGATATGTAAACATTGATTGTACTAACCCTGTGCAGTGATGGACAGTTTCCCGCTAAACCAATCGAGAAAAATTTATCGATGGCAGCCCTCGCCCTCAGATACGGTAGGGTTCAAGTAATCCAATTTCTGCCGCCGACGAGGCAAATAATCCGGCGTGACCTGCAACTATTCCGTCGCAACCTTCAAGTAATCCGACTTACATCGTGAGCCACAATTATCCCTTGGCTCATTTTTCAGCAGTTTTGCCTACCCCTCCTTCCATCATTTCCCCATTATCAGTGGCCTTCCTCCTCCAACCCCCCGCTCTCATTTCGTCATCACGTCTTTGAGTGGGTGAGCCCGAAAAAGAAGAACGTATTTGATCACATGTGCTTCGTCAGTTGGTGCATGCCGGTGACCAGACAAATACTTGTTTTGAAGCAAAACCGAAAATTATAATTTCACGGTAAGTGTTTTAGGTTTAATTTTTAATTCTAATCATGTTTTGGTTCTACTTTTGTAGGTTTTAAATCAATTTCTTTTACACGAAAGCTCCTTTTAGGTAGGTGCATCTTTAATCGTGATTTTTGAATTTATATTTTTACAGGAAACCGAAGATGGAAGTAGCTCAAGAGGACGAATAGATGGAAGTGGGGCTTTATCCCGATCCATGCGTGATTGTCTTCATAATATCATACATCAATAACAAGTGCTATTTCTTAATATCAAGGAACTGACTTCATTTTGATTTAAAATGATGTGATCAATTGGCTGGTGACGACAACCATCCTGGATAGAGTTGACTCCATTTTCAAGGCCCGGCGGACATTGAAGACTCCCTGGGATAGCAGTCGGTGTCAAACTGAAGGTGGATCCTGTTGCCGCTGCCGCTGGAGCTAAACTCTGTCTCAGAAACTCAGAAAATTGTCTCAGTCGTCTGTTGTTTCTTCGGGATTATTTTGCGCTCTACAATGAACGGCTATATAGTTGGTATACAATTGTTCCGGTCGGCAAGTTCCGTGCTTTTGATCAGAGCTGCTTCCCTGTGTTGTCTGAGATTTGCCCATGCTGCATGCATTTCTGCTTTTGCAGTCGCTCCAAATCCAGTCTCTATTCAAGTCCATTAAAGTTCAATTGAAAGGTATTCTCGATCATTTTTGGTTTTCACCCTTTCAAAAAACAATTAGAATTTTAGTACATTTCAGACACGCAAAATATATATTTAAGTCTATGAAATACCTTCCGTACTTCGTTCGCCGTATCCGATAGCGCCGACAATGGCAGGGATTGGTGCAGCCGTCGTCTGCATGGCCGCCGCCACCACCGCCAAGGTCATATACAACACCATGAGCATATTGCCCATTTTACGCCGAATTCGCCTCAACTTACACGCTAATATCTAATTACACTATTCCTGTACTTTAATTCTCCATTAGGCCTTCAACTTTACAAGAGAAAGACTGAGCTCTGTTATTATGACTACTTATACATGTTTCCATTTCTAACTAGTTGTCTCTCGAATTTTAGGATGAGAGTGAGATGCAACAACAAAAAAGTGCTTTGTCAGAAGCGTAGGTTTGCTAGATATTGTGGCTGAAGATTTTGATGCCTTGGTAAAGCTTGTTAACGGTAGGTCAATCAAAGACGAATAATGCACAGTGTGCATTTGGCACCACAAACATTTGGGGATGACCGTACCCTGAATTACTATGGAACTGTGGAAAATGGTAGTGAAAAATATTACTTCGACGGAAAAACGATACCAGCTATTTTGCGCAAGACTAAACCATTTACGAGGAGGTCAAGATTGCCGTCGTTTTCTTAAGTAAAACTGAATAAGCCTCGAGAAGAACTTTGCTCGATGATTGTTTTCTTTGACGATTCCAGTTCATTGTAGTGATGTAGTGATTTTTATCTTTGAATAGTTAAGTTTCTTTTTTTGAAGTTCTTGAACTCAAACTCTTTGTGAACATTCACCGACTATTAGTTTCAATTCATTATCAATGATAATGAATTGATACTAGTTTTGTTACTCTTGGTTGATCAGGACTCAGTATTAAGCAGTGTCTACTCCATCTAATTATAGCGAGTTCCGAAAAACCGGGAAAAAATTGTCATGCTAAAATAGCCAAAACGTGATTCATTTGTAGTCTTATCAGCTTCCATTGTCCTAGCCTGTTTTCACAAACAGCTACCGATGTTGCTTTCGGTTGATTCAATACAGTCATACGGCTTGTAAACTTATTTCGTAATCAAATAGTGATTAAATATTCAACGATTGGAATTAATATGATCTTCGGAATAGACAAGTCTAAGCAGTTTTATTATTTTTAAAGCAGGCAGCGTTTGCATATACCTTGTGATTGAAATTTCACGCTAAGTGTTTTTTACGTTACATTCAAAGATTAGGGTATTCGGGTTATTGGTATCGGGTTTCGCGTATTTGGCATCTGGTTGCTTCCACTTTTACATTCGTGTATTAGGGTATCTGGCATTGGGTATTCGGGTATCTGGCATCTGGTATCGGTTCGGGTAACTGGCATCGGGTTCGGGTTAAAAATTTCGGCTAATTGGCATCGGGTTTCGGATAAGTGGTACCCGAATATTTTGGGCATTCGGGTAACTGGTTTCTGTCGAAAGTAAACAATACGACACATGTGCGATATATTGGTGCTCCCTATAGTTTTTTCCGGTCCCTAGTTTTTGTAATTGTTTCCATGACTTCGGATGGAGATTACGATTCTCCGTATTACGATTCTCCGTATTACGATTCTCCGTTTTTACTGCTAGTGCTTTAATTCAATGTTAGAATAACCCCTCCCCAAACGTTGTACTTTTTCTAGAGAATTGTATCATATCGTTTATGTGCAACACCGACAAATTTTCTCTTCTGAGTGTTTTATATAATCTTTAATTCAATGATACTTATAATTCAGAATTATTTTTAGCAGATCACAGAATTATGCTTTACACAAAGTCAAGCAACTACATGTAGTTCCTTTCCTTTACATGTATAAGTGGTGCAGTGTTACCTTGCTGTTGCTAGTTTTAAGAATCTCATGCATCCCTTTCTTCTAGGTAAATTAATACGGCTCTGCTGAAGAGACAATCTGAGAAGAAGATATCAACTGACTAAAGACTGACCCTATATTTTGTATTCCTGGATGTCACCATGGGTAGAGACCGACACGAGGACGAAATTGACGATAAAAGTGACGGCGACGATAGTACAGATTCGGGCATGGATTTTGACGAGGTCGAAATTGAGTCTTCTCAAATAGAGTTCAAGATTCTGTCCTTGGAAGAAGTTATCAAATTGATGAATGATTCAATCCGAGAGGTAAGTTTCTGGTGCAGAGAAATAACTGAAATGAATGTAGCGTTGATATTGGTTTGCATGTCGGAACTTACGGATCTGATTACGAATCTTGTTTTCAGACCAAAGACGTGATTCAGCTGCCCTCAACCGCTATCCGAATGTTGCTGAACCACTTCAAATGGGACAAGGAGAAACTTATGGAAGCTTATTACGGTTACACTTCCGATGTGCAACAGTTGTTTGAAGACGCTCAAATACAATTTTTGAACCAAACGCGGGAATCAGAAAAGGTAGTGTCTAGTCCTCATCAAGATTGTCAAATCTGCTTCACTCAGAGACCGCCGTATGTAAGTACATTCCATTGTGATTTCAAGATTAAGATCAACTGGATCAAGTTTAATTTAATCATAATTTATTACGTGCAAATTACAGGTCATGGCAAGAATGGATTGTGGTCATCGATTCTGCTTATATTGTTGGGACGACTATTTGACTTCAAAGATCCGAGATGAGGGAACGAGTGAATTAATTCGCTGCCCAGAGCCCAAATGTCGAATTATTCTGGACGACCGCTCAGTTTTTGGACTTCTGACTGACGCGTCTGTCAAGACGAAATATGAGCAGTTTATGACTGATACTTTCGTGCAGGTTTGTTTGATTTGCAGTTCACAGTGAGTTTTTATTACTGCTTTTGATGAAACCTTGGTTATACTTTCAGTGCAACAAACAGCTTCGATGGTGCCCAGGCGCTGGGTGTACCAATATCATTTTCAAAGATTCGCCGGATTTCAAACCTGTCAGATGTCCCTGTGGAAGTGAATTGTGCTTCAGATGTGGCGAGTCTTGGCATTCTCCTATCACATGTGACGTTCTGGGAAAATGGCTAAGATCATGTAAAGACGACAGTGGTACCAGTCAGTGGCTCGTTGTTAACACAAAGGTATGCTCATCAAGTTCGGGCGAAATTATCGCACTTTTTGTTATAACGTAATGTTGCTACTTTCATTCCGACAGAACTGTCCCAGATGTCGTGCAAGCATCGAGAAAAACGGAGGTTGTGTCCATATGACTTGCAGAAACCGGAGCTGCTCTCATAATTTTTGCTGGATATGCCTAGGAAATTGGGTTGATAATCACAGGTAATCGCAATTTACATGAAGTGAGTCCATATGAACCTGTGCTGCGTTAGTGACAATCTGAAAACATTTCAGTTACCACTGCAACCGGTTCAACGAAGGTGCAGCAATGGACCGTGAGAGTGCCAAGGCAGCTCTTGAGCGATTGATTCACTATCAAGAACGGTACTCTGTCCATGAGCAAAGCTTGAAGTTTGCAAGAAATCTATACACCGTCATCCGTGAAAAGATTACAGGTGTTCAAAACAAGATGAAGCTGGATTGGATGGAAGCTCAGTTCCTAAAGAATGTAAGACCTTCCGTTTCTGAGAAACAGATATTCACTCAAATATCTCCGGTTATTTAATGTTTTTCATTCACTTGAACATTACAGGCAATAGACACTTTATGTCGATGCCGTCAAACTCTGATGTATTCCTATGTATTCGCACATTCCCTGCAAACGTGCAACCAAAAATACATCTTCGAAGACAATCAAAGTCACTTGGAAGATGTCACTGAAAAGTTGTCTAATATTCTCGAAGATGAGATCTGTAATCAAACGAGCATCAATGACTATCGCCAAACGGTAAGATCTATTGTATATGGGAATCTACTGTGTGAATTGTGAATGCATTTATCCTTATGCTTCCACTACTACTCTTACAGGTACTGGAAAAGACTCAATACTGTGAAAGTCGCCGCTTGAAGTTGCTGGAACATGTCGAAGATGGACACGACAAGGGCTGGTGGACCTCTACTGGATGAACTGGTCAACCGATGATCTCTATTAGATTTTGCTACAAAGGAACAGTATGCTTTTTGTTCGGCTTTTATGATATGCACTTGAAACGATGAGACTTACATGATGTAGACTGATGTCGAGTTCGAGATAGAGGTGGCTATTTTTCTTACCCAAGGTAGATTACCATATCTAGTTATCGCTAAACTACACAGTTATACAATTGAACGTTCTGAAGCTCAAATTTCATACATAAATTCTGATTGTTATACAAAAGCCAGGATTTATTCCTGAATGTATGGACATGTAACATTTATCCGGTTTTCTGCCTATGGTGTCAGCCAGCGTAGATACAGTACAGTAGAAACCGGCCTCTTAAGTTCCGAAGCACTTTTTTCAGTAACGTAAACGTGAAACCACTAATTTAAAATTTACATGAATGCTCGGCCAAGGAAACTTCGTGATCCATGTACCAACACAAGAACCGCACAACAACGTATCTCTTCTTACGTCACATTGAAGCCAACAATCATGTGAACAATTCGCAACCCCATGTTAAATCATGTAGAGCATTCCATATAAATCAAAAGTATGAATAATGACCAAACGAGAAAAATTCGCAACGACAGAACAACTTGGTACAACAACGTGATGATCTTTACCAGGGCCGTATTTTAGGTGTAAAATCACAACTTTTTGTGTATCCGACAACAATGTCTTCGCCGTCATGAAAAGAGTCAATGAAGCGTCATTTTTAATTCAATTTCGTACATCATGCGCCTTATGTCTACTTCAATTCCCCAAATCTCAGCCTATTGTTGTGGTCACTTGACACAAATGTGATTTAGTATTCACAGAATTGTACATCAGTACCTTATATCGATCTTTACGTATTCCAATTTTTATTCATCGAATTACAAGCAACCTACACACGCGTATATACTTTCTGGAGGTATTTCCGTAATCGGACCGACCTGATGGTAGTGCCACTGTTGTGCAATGGGCTTCAACTTTTGATCGTAAATTTAACCGTTCTTGACACACAAAGTACGTAAAGGTGCATATGAATCATGTGTACTTCCATACATAACGCGATAACCCTGGCTTGAATCGACATCATATTCCTTCCAACGCCTCCTTCTGTCTTAACGGTTGCGTCATTCTGATTCTGACTACTGTCGGTTCATAACAAGTTCTATATTTATATAACGCTACGATGCGCGATATCGCAACAAATTGCTTTGACCATCGCAACATAAGAATGACGCTCATTTGAACAACCTTTCCCAAGCAAACGTTTGTTGATCCTATTATTAACATTAGCCACATATAACATTTATCCTTATCTGCTGAACCACCTCTCGGTAAACAAAGAATGACCAAATTGACTTGTTTCACTTCGTGTCTAAATTGGCACCTCTAATGATGCAGGGCGTTGTTTCTTCACACCAACTGGCTTGGCTTCCGCTAATTATCAACTGCAAGTAGTCTCTGAAGGATCAGCGGGCATAATTCCAATCAAGGGTGATATCATTTAATATCACAATAATTTTATCTTGTTTTTGTTACGTTAGGAGCAGCAGCTGCTCTATAATTGCAATTACGTATTTTTCCCTTGATTATCAAACACCAGGTGTTTTGCACAATAAAACTATTTCAATCAGCTTTATTTTGAACTATGGAGTAGCACACAAGTTTGAAGAATTAAACCATGAATTTAGTTTCTGTATGACACAAGGCGAGAATAATGTCACGAGGCCGAAGTTAATAATGTCATTTTTATGTTACTCGCTAATGTAAAATCCGGGTGAGGCTTTTGCAGGAAAAGTACCCTGGATTATACTGCTCGCATTTGTAGGGTGTGTCGCCCTTGTGGCTGTATCAAGCATATGAAATTCCGGCATGCAAGGTCTCTTCGCTCAAATTGCAATAATATTGTCACAACTTTTACTGCACAGAATTTAGGTTTATGTAAGCTCGCAAGATCATAACCCTTTTTTCGACATTGACAACATATAGCAGACTCTTGAGTTCAAACGTGACTTGAAAGGTTTTTGTTTTTTCCAATGTCCATTGAAGGTTTCAAAAAGCATTAGCGGTTTGGAAAATTAAGGCTTTTTAATTTACTGTTATTTGCACTTTGACAAGAAAAACAATCACCCGCACGTGCAGTGCTGCTTTTAGTCCAAATATGTCTGGGTTGCAATTAACAGTATTTAGCCAAAAATTCATAAAAATGTCCTTATACTGATCCACATACTTGCACAGCAATAGCAATGGACTTTAACGTTAAGCAGTTGGGAAAATCTGAACCACGCCTTGGCCACCAAACTGTAGCTCATTCGAGTACTCGAGACATTGAAAGGTCGAGGTAAGTAAAGTAAAAGGGTTGTTATTAATATAAAAGGTAATTAATAGACTGATTAAAGGAGACAATAGCTGATGGTAGTTGTGAACAATCAAGCAAGAAAGAGCTACCTCTCTGGCCACTCATCAAAAACACATGCATAACAGACACACACATATGGCTATTCATTTCAAAAGCATTTTCTTCATCCACGCCTACTCGATCAAAGTGATCTAGTTCCGTTTACAATCGCATCAATCACACCTACCTGAA
Organism: Sphaeridia pumilis; assembly: GCA_034698345.1. Classification (NCBI taxonomy): domain Eukaryota; kingdom Metazoa; phylum Arthropoda; class Collembola; order Symphypleona; family Sminthurididae; genus Sphaeridia; species Sphaeridia pumilis. Next base: position 20,491 of record JAQGBJ010001786.1, read on the forward strand.
ATAACCCTGAAACTGGTTTCCTTGGC
>JAQGBJ010001787.1:0-20502 GCA_034698345.1 Sphaeridia pumilis
CGGATCGATATTCGGGAGTTGGAGCTGCATTTCCGGGTGTATTCGGGCTTCAACGATTTGTACCGAAACCGCGCTTGTGTAGGTGAGCCAGTATTTTGATCAACTTTATACTGGATTATGGCTTTTGTCTCAATGAATGCTTTCCGTATATAATACTTGATGTATTTCATATTTAGAAAATTGGCACTGAAAGAATATAAAGCGGGCGATAACTTGCTGTAACAGTTTATTCTGTTTGGACAGTCAATTTTACTGCTTCAAGCAACAAAACGGCTCATGTACAAAAAAATATTCAGAAATTCTTTAGCATATTCTGGCATTTTGGCAAAGGAACAAAGTACTTCAAAGCACAATTTCTTTGGCAAAGTCAATATTTCATTAAGGCAGCTTCCTGGTAGCTCGGTGGACCCAGTTCGGCGTAACTGGGAGGCGAATCGTTAGCAACAGGTACTTGTTGACTTTCACTTTCAGAATCATCATAACTTGCAGGTGCTTCAATCTCAATGGCAACATTTGGTTCATGTGGCAAAGAACTCATTCGAGGGCGGCTCTCTTCAAAAAGGGCAAAATCAGGCGCTGTAGGAGGAGGAACTAGGCTGGCTCTTGGCGACACACTTCGGGAGCGCCTAGCGGAGGTATCCCGGGATCTTCGTGCTGCCGAAGGGATTGAATCCAAGACGAGTAAGACATCGGGGTTGTTATTGTATGCTGAAACTAAATGTTCGGGGTCGAGGCTTTGAGGAGTTGCACGTGGTTGAGGTGTTGAAGGTTGAAAGAACCAACGCCGCCGCCGCCGCCGCTCTAACACCCGCATGGTTAGAACCTTACAGCAGGCTAATTGTCATATTATTGCGATGGCCCCGAAATTAGCAATCGAAAGGGCTATCCAAAGTTCGAGGATCGTAAGGGTTTGGCTGATGTCGTCGCCGAAACTAAGGTGCTTGGATCCGATAGGTCTCATGTCTGTAACAAAGAGTTTAGCATGAATATTGATGAAGAGCACACAAAGGAAATTTCACAATTGCTCTAAAATTTACAGTTCCATCCCGACAGGTAGTTCACAATGCGGTTGAGTAATAAAAGCGCTAAAGTAGCGACAAATATCTTGAACTGAAGAATTGGGCTCCCACAGCAGATAACTGCAACCCAAATGCAGCTATATGAGACCAAGAAGATAATGAAAAATTCCATGCTCATGATCAAGAGCAAAGAAACTTTTACACTCACAAAGTTAGTTAGAAGTTTCCCTACTACTACAAAAATAAAATATGAACGAACAGACAAGCTTGCGGTTTTGAAGTGAAAGTCTACTTTCTCTTCATATGGGAGAAGGCTTCCAGCGATGCGTTTGTTTACATCCCCGAACTGCAGAAAGCTGGAGAGCAGTTCGGGAGAAACTGTGACGTCACAATCTGGAAAGATTTGAAATGCTTATGAAATATCGTCTCGTTTTTAATTCTGAAAGCTCTGAACTGCTTTTACAACAATGGACAAATAGTGCAATATGTATATTTTAAAAGGCCAAATGCGAGTACAAAAATATGCAGGAGGTAAATTTGAAGTCAGCGAGGTTGCAGAATCAAATCGGGTAGTTTGGACTATTTTCAGTTGTCACATTGAAGCGCATCTTCAGGGAATTCCAACTCAATTTTTCATTAAGGCAGCAGCTTCTTCGTAGCTAGGAAGTTCGTCTAGTTCAGCGTAACTGGGCGGAGCATCATCAACCGTAACTACAACTTGAGGTACTGAAGGAGTAAGCAAACTTGTTGACTCGCTTTGCTGGCGCCCTCTGGCGGATTCACTTGCTTCGGTTTCTGCTAACGATAGCACTAGGTGTGGTCTTGTGACCAAGACGTTGTGGTAATTGTTGTATGTTAAGTCTTCAGGGTCGACGGTTTGAATATAAGCACGCGCTTCACGCGTTGGCGGTTGAACCATTAGGTTTCGCGCTCCTGGTCGAGGTTGGCCAGACAATCTGCTCATGATAATTAGAATCATTATTCCGGAAGTAGCGGCGAAAGCTCTCTCGATGAACAAAAAGTCTCTTCCGAGGTAGTCTGTATTTTTCATGTCTGTGAACGAAAGATTGGGTTAGTTTTAGAATTTTAAAACAAGTGAATTTACTGAGCTTCGGATAGAAACTGATCAATAAAAAAGACTGAAAACTTACAGTTCCATCCCGAAAAGTGGTTCACAAGACGATTGAGCACTAGAAAAACTATAGTTGTAACAGCAATTATAAGCTGATGAGTGAGCTTTATACATGTCCAGCTACCGCACATTAGCACTAAATATGAGGATGTCATTACAAAAGTTACTATTGTAGAAAGTTGAGCGCCGTCCATTAATCAAGGTCACGCTGTGATCCATTAAAATTTGAAAAGCTTGTAAGGATTGACGAAAATATCGTGTGTTCTTGCCACTGCTCGTACTCGTACTAACAGATGATTGGTGCGTGTTTTTGCTTGTGTGGTTTTGATGGTGAAAGTCCGCTTTCTCTTCAAATGTGAGTAAACGAGCACCGACATTTGTTTACGTCCGAATGAGCGGAGAGAGAGTGAGCAGTGTTTCCGGTTGAGAAGAACGGCGACGTTACTTTACTTTCTGACCGAACCTGCTCAATCGGTCAGTTTCTGAAAAACGTTATTCAAAATATCACTGTCGAAAATGTTGAATTTTCGACATTTTAAATGAGTTTTGGTCTTCGATAAACTTGCATGGCTTAATATAATGATAGCGCAGATCTTTTACAAGAATTTGCGTATAATATAGCTTATTGTTCTTTAGTGAGCGCCATTTGATTCCCGAAACGATTAACTACTATCGATGCCTTCAACGCTGGCCCGCTCTTTTCAATTGCTTCCTTTTCTTGATTCTACAAGAAGAGTGAGCATTGCCAGACAGAAATGACATTCGGGTGGGGCAAAATCTACTGATTTGGTATGACCTTTTGAAGTCCCTCTACCACAAAGGTCTCTTCTTGTTAAAATAATAACCCCCTAACCCCTGAAGCTACATTTTAACACCGGCCCTCCGGTTTATTGAGACATAAGACACATAAGAAAGACACCGCGAGACTGTACGACCGCTCCCGCTGAGCTTTTATACGTAAGTCAGCAGCACGGTGCACTTCTCTGCCACAAGATTGAAAAAGCGGTGGCTACATACGATTCGTTGCCATAGTTCCACCGCTAAATCAAGTAAAATTTCAAACAACTGCCCACTTATAACTTTGTATGTTATCGCGTTGGGGGAGCGACGATTTGTGCAATAGTAGTGTAAAAAATTGGAGCGGTTCTCTCCGTTTTTATGAAATCCTTGTACTGACTACGCGTGTAAAACATCTATAAAAAATAAAATGAAAAACAGTTAATTTGCTTATACAACACATTTAAGGTCGTCTTGCAATTTGTTTTAATTGTATATATTTAGCCTTAACTATTGTAAGGTACTCAATCCCCACACCGCACCTGTCCCGTTCCTCGCTCTCAGATACTCACGCAGCTCGCAGTTTGCCGGCGAGATGATGGAAAAATGCCCGCCTATCCTGGGATTCCATCCTCTGACCTCCGCATCCTGGGATGACGTCCTGACGAGCTGGCTACCTGGGACTGGTCTCGTAAAACAACTCTACGTAGCTGGGCTCTTGGGCGAAAGGTCGCGCTCCGCTTCAATGTTTTCAGTGTGCCTTCATCAGTGGTAGTTTTATTCACACTGTCGTACTCAGGGACGATTAAATCTAAAAGCACGACCAGTAAACCTTAGAAAAAAACGTTTCAAGCACCAAAAACAGCAACCTTGTAAAACGGAACCTACAAATTAGAATTTACTTCCCCCTTGGGTCGATATTCTTGTCCAATGGATTTTTCTTGAGGATTTTTGCTGTGACGTTTTGGTACATGTTAGTTAATACTTCTGGTTCTGTTTTGAAATGCCCTTTAAGTATTTGTTTAATGTAAGCCGTTTCTGACTTTGCACCCATTATTGTCGCCACTTCCGATTTCAGGAACTTCAAAGTCTGTTTGTGTCCGCTGTCGAATTCGATCTCCGCGTACGTAACCTATGAATGACGTTATGATTTTCTAATTGTAAATCAAAAAACAAGACCAGTTGCCAAGGTATTTACCAGAGTGTCTTCTCCGGAGTGAGTGGCATGTACCAAACCGTGGGAAGCATTTTCTTGTAACGCATGGGCAAATTGTTCACACAAGTTTGTAATTCCTCGATTTTCTGCTCAAAAGAATACTTGATATCCACCAACTTCCCTTTCAGGCTTTCCCTTATCTCTTGAACAATTAGATCCGTTGGAACAGCATTTGAGACAGACTCTCCGAGCTTGAAGGACACTTCAGAAGACATTAGGGCTTTGACTATTGCATCTTGAAAAACGGCTTTGCCTCCTGTGAAATAAAGTACATTAATGTAGTCAAGTTACAAAGTTCCTAACAATTTTGAAATTTCACTTTCAGACGTTAAGAATTATTCTAAAGCTTGCGCTGCTGTTTTTCTTGAGGGTTGACTTTGCTGAAGTGCTTGATATGAAGTTTCCATATGCCTAGAACAAACAAAAAACATTCAAGAACTTGCTGAAAGTTACAGCACTGAATTGTCATAACTACTTACATCGAAGTTCGTTCAATCCCCGATTCGGCGAATGTACATCTTTCCGCGGACGCTTTGGAGTAACGTCGCTGGATTCTAGCTGTGCAGTACTTCGTCCAGAAGTGCTACCTTTCCTAGGAAATTGGTGGTTAGGAGTAGACCCGTTCGGAAGAGAATGTTGGCTTTGAACCTGCAATCAATGAAGAAAACTGTCTGAATTCGATTTGTAATGTGCAAGTTTTTTTGCTGCGGGCTTTGAAAACTCACGGTTGTTGAATGTAACACGGGCTTGCGAAGAAGTCTAGAACTCAAGGCTGCCATTTGGGCATTTATCACATGTGGTGCTATAGCCATTTCGACAGAGATTGAATGTGCAAGATACATTATGAAAACGCTGGAAAAGCCAATCTGCAAGACTGATGAAACTGGTACAATTAGAGTATACGTTCTGAACTTTGTGGCTAATCCCCGGGCAGAGCGGACGTCATGAATTCGTCTCATCATTGTGGCACTTTCGGATGCAACTACTGATACCAACAAGAAGCTGGATATTCAGCTGGACATTCAGTTTGCAACTTGAGGTTCAGCGCCGAACTCACGAATCTTAACAAGCAGATTCGCTTCTAGGAACTTCCAGCAGCCCATACAGGGGTCCGAAAGGACCATCGCTTCTTGAAATACTTCCTTACTTTAATATCATAATGGGGAAGAATCGATTGTATATTTACACTTTCGTTAAAACTGTACAAGCTGTGTATTCGTTGCATTTTTTCAGGCTGCTCAGCCGACCCCATGCAATCGGTGGTGACCTTTGCACATGCGATTGCTTTGCTCGTTTCTTCCAAACTAACCCATGGGAAGCTGGAAAACCCAAATATTACGCTTCAGGTCTTTGTTCAAGACTTCCACCGGGTGTACACTCACGAAGATGTAGACGAAGCACTTCGCCGTTTCAATATCCCCTTAATGGGACATTTGGCAGAATATGCGGAACTGTATGGGCAGCTCTTCAATTTCGACATGACAACTTTCAAAAACAAGATTGGACAAATCAAGGAGTTCGTGACTGGATCACAGTTCTGCATCCAACAGATATTGCAAAAATTAAGTTTATTTTTATAGGTTCACTTCTCCAAAATAAATTATTATAAAATTTTTACTTATGAGGGCTGCCTACACTGAAACTATGGTTATTCCCAGTGTATGTAATCTCTTTAATTCTCCATCAAGTCAAGTATTGACCGCGACTAGCAGCTGAGGGAGCCATCGCTCTTTCGTTGTTGCTCGGATGTTGGTTCAAACTTTTACCGGCTTATTATCATTTAAGAAACATTTTAAAGTGAAATATTACTGCACAATGGAAGTAAGCAAGATAATTGTGTGAATTAATGCGCCTTCTTGAGTTGACAGCTTTTAGTTTAAGCCTGCAGAGTAAAATTGAGCTCTTGAAAAGCACGGCGTGTTCGGTTTTTTATGTAGAACTACAACATTTCCGTATCACTGCAGTTTTTTGTCACCAATTTGAGGATAATTGGGTATTTTCATGAGCCAGAAAGAAAGACATGACAAGAAAAGGAGAATGCAGACGCGAACACGACAAGTACTATTACAAAAAAAGCGCAGTCAAAGTGAAAACGCATGAAACTTAATGAATTAATCTAGCGTTTTGGCAATCATACCTTTTATGTTAGTTATCGACCAGTTAGACGTGTAGTGTATTGAAATTAAATTCGTGTTTCTTTTGTTCGAAAACAAGCCGTTCGATTGATGGTCACAGTTCTGGGCTTACCAGCGCGGCCAATAGGAGCAACACTCGAGGAAAATTACCTTTGTGGTCCGGGTTGATTCACGGAAGCTTTTACGAGATAGTTTGTTTCTTTTCGCCATAATGTTGGTGGCTTCGGGGACTGGTTTCATTAACAGCCTAGACCTACAGTGGGCCGTACGAGTTACATGCCTGCTTAGAAAATCAAATATGTTTTGCTGTAGCCAGAAACAAAAGAAGATAAGTATAACTTTTCGCGAAACGTGAATACTCTTGCATAACTTATCCACTTTATGAACTTAATGCGCTAGCCCTTGACAGCAAAGAGCAAACAACCAGTGGCCTTTCATAACGACATAGCAACACCAACACCAATAGGTCAAAATCGTCATCAGAAATGACACTTTCTCGCTTAAAAGGTAATCAACTGTGGAAGAAAGATGATCAAGCACTGAATCAGAACTTTCGAGGACCATAAAATTAACGGATGTTGCATGATGCGCTGTGTAGTTTTGTACATGTAGTCATCAGGGCATTTATTCTTGATTAAACAATAGAAGGCTCGAGCAGAACCCTCTGGGTACCTTTTAATCGCACTATTACTCCCTCTTATAATAAGTTTGAGCTATGGGTCAAGAGACTTCAGATATGGCATGGCCGGCGCGGTCGGTAACGGTCCGTAACAAGACGCAGTGGTTTCAACTCTGTGGTGATGTCAAGTTGACCATTTCAACTACGTAGTTGTCTAAAATTGATCGTTTTTCAATTTTCAAACAGAGTGTGGTGTTCAAAAACCTCTACACCCCTTTGCTTTTATGTTCCACGCTTGCTCAAAGTCTAGTAAATTTCGTATTTTTATACATTGAAAAAATATTGAAAATTTCTCCAATACAATTGTCATACAAAAAAACTCACACATTAAATAAACATGCACACAAATCAAACTGTTAATTAACCAACCGATCATACAGTTAAGTATAGTTAAGGTTCCATCTGACAGCACCGTATGCTTTTTAGTTACTGTGCTAAAATTCTTTTTGCAGCGGTTACGAGTTGATGAATTGTTCACCATTAGGCTCAATTTAGACCGTGAGGTATTGTGACGTTCGCCATAGTGTTAAAATTCCTTCTCCGTGAACATGCAGCCACATTGGCAGACTTGTTTACATGACTGGTCAACGACAAGAAGACATTGATTTACCATCAACTTGACTGCTTGGCCTCTTCTCGAAATACGCCGCAAGGCAGCAAAATAGGCCCGAAAATAATATTTTGCGTCGTCGAATAGCCGTAATAGCCAATAATACATGCAAACGTTCACTTCAGAATTTTCTAGTCAACCAGTGTTTTCCTTGAATGAACATCTGAAAGACAACTTCTATCCTTGTACAGGTGGAAAGTAAATACGCACATTCTGAACCAGAGCTTTCAGACACGAACTGTTGGTGGTCTTGATAATGGCAATCAGGAAAAGCAATCATTCAGCACTGCATTCATACGCTCCACCACAAATTGGGAAAAGTAGATTGTGACTGGCAAATCAGTATCAAAGTTATCTCATTGGAAACGGTTACCTGTAATTAATTGTTGTGTGATGCAACCCACAGGGACTACGAGATCAGGGATAAAACCCACTTTATTTCCTTATACTGGTCTTACGAAAGCCGGCGTCAAAATTTGGTTTGCTCAAGTTATGGCTCCCGGATTTTTCAAGAATCTGAAGCCAAGACAACCAGAAAACTTGTATCTTACATCTCTCTCACATTCCTTAATCTTGAAGTCCATTAAGCAAGGAAGCACGTTTCGAATGCACCCTTACGTGTGGAACGAGTGGACTCAACAAATAGAACGAAGTTCCGACAGAGGGCGCTTGGCGTTTTGGTATTTGAACGTTACGGTTCCGATTGCGTACTTTGTTTTTGTGGTCGTTCGGGCGGTTCAAACATCTCGAGACGAAACCGCTCCGAAACGAGATGTAATTTTGGGGTGTTTCGGAGTCGCTTTCTACCTCTTCCCGGCCTTGTTTCAGTTGACGTACCTGTTTTGTGGAAACGAGATCCCTGGGCTAATCAATCAGGGCCTCAAGTTGCTGATAGGTAATTTTTTTTAGAATTAAGCTGTATTTTTTAGAGCAGGAATTAACTTTCATCGTTCACTAGATTTGATCAAAAATGTGCCTCCAATGAAGCTTGAATCACATCAGCGCTACCCGACTGAAGTGCGAGTGACCGAATTCTACAATTCCGTCGTCTATTACAGTTTCCAGGCTTTGGGAGTCATGGTTCTGGTTTTCGGATTCATATTTCCTGGTACAAGGTTTCTGGTCTCGTCTTTACATCAAGACCCTTCAGATCTTGGAAATCCATACAGGATTCTGTCTGCCTTGTATCTTTTGTACATTACCACTAATTATGTGGTTTCGGCATGGCTGATTGGCATGGGTCTAGCGACAGTGACATTTCCTCTATGCGTGGCTCTAGAAGCATTGAGGTAAGTTGACAAGAACTTCAGATGGTTGCTCAAAATGGGCGAGAACCCTGAATAATTCCAAGTTTCGCCCACAGTCTTCGAACTCTGACTCAGGAAACAATGCATTACTACCGCTGTCTTCAACTGTGGATCTCGAAGTTCAACCGTGTTTACAGCTCATTGCTATTGCCGATGGCCGAAATCCTGCTCATCGCGCTGACGACGCTTGGCATCGTTGGGGTCATTCGGTATCCGGGCTTCATCGGGTTGGTAGTGGGCAATATCGGAACCACGGCATACACTCTGTTGTATCTCCTACTTCGCTTCTTTGCTACCATCGATACAAGGTCACGAAGGACTGCAGAGCGCTGGAAGTACTGCGCGCGCGGGAGCGCCGCACGGCAACTTCGAGCGTTAAGGCCCATTAGTATCTCGATCGGAAGCTACTTTTTCATTGACAGGTGTTTGATTTTGACAGCGACGAATTTGATTGTGACTAATAGTATTGCGTTGCTTCTAGTGGAATAGAAAGTTGTATTTCAGAGTTCTGGCAAGGAAACAAGTGTAATTGAGCGAGCGGTAGATAATTCATCTTTTGAAGTCACGTTTTATGACTTGTTTTTGGTTCGAACACGTGCGTTTAGTCGTTAATCTAGCCGTTATAGAGACTAATTGTCCTTATTTCTGTGTTTTTGCTCAAAAACAAGAAAATTGGTTGTGATTAAATCTATTATGAATTGGTTTTGTATCAGCCAGCATTTAATCGGCCTGGTGCGGATTCTATTTCGAATCAGAAAATTGATAGTGATTTAGTATAATTAGTTCTAGAAACTTTGGTTTGAACCGGATGACTTGCAAGATTTAACAGGAAAATTGAGCGAATTTTGTCTGTTTGCTTTCAAATGCTGAAGTGGAGGGCTGAGGCTCTCTTTTCCTTCATAAAATGGATACTGAATATGGGAAAAAGGAGCCAAAAAATGTATATTTAACACAACTGTCCCACAGACTGTTACTCAAGGCAATCAAACATGGAAGCAGGTTTAGAGTGCATCCTTACATTTGGAACGAGCAGAATCAGCGCATCGAACCAAGCACCGACAGAGGGCGCTTGGCGCTGTGGCACCTGAACGTGCTGATTCCGATATTGAACTTCTTTTTTGTCATCTTTCGTGTGGTTGAAACAGTCAGAGACGCAAATTCGTCTCGACGTGACATAATTTTGGGTGTGTTTGGAATAGCGTTTTACTCGTTTCCCGTAGGATTCCAGTTGACGTACTTTTTGTGCGGGGACGAAATTCCTGGGTTGATCAATCAAGGGCTGAAGCTGCTGGACGGTAATTTTTGGTCTATTCAATTTACTTATTTATACAGCTTTAATTGCAGTTTCTTTTTCGTTAAGATTTGAAGAAATCGGTTCCACCAGCAAAAACTGAAACACCCCAAAAACACCCCATTGAAGTGCGCTTCGCCGAATTTTTAAATTGTATTCTTTACTACGGCTTCCAGTCATTAGGACTTCTTGTGATAATTTTCGGGTTCATTTTTCCTGGGACACGGTTTCTGGCGTCCTCTCTCCACGAAGTTCCGAGAGACCACCAAAACCCGTACCGGTTGCTGTCATTCTTGCACCTGGTGGTTATTCAGGTGAACTACTTGATTGGACCCTGGTTGATTGGGATGGGACTTGGAACAGTGACATTTCCGTTATGCGTGACCCTTGATGTTTTGAGGTAGGAAGTACGCAATTGAAGTGAATGTTTTTACACGTAAACCTGCTAAATTCATTAATTCGAGCACATTTGAACAGCCACCGAGCCTTAAACCGGGAAACGATTCACATCTACCGCTGCATTCAGCTATGGATCGCCAAATTCAATCGGGTTTACAGCCCACTGTTACTGCCAGTTTCGGAAATCTTACTGATCGCGCTGACGACGCTTGGTATCGTTGGCGTCATTCGGTACCCGGGAGTCATCGGGCTGGTTGTAGGAAATGTTGGGCTTACGGCGTACGTTATCCTGTATCTCCTGCTACGCTTTTTCGCCACTATAGACAAAAGGTCGCGAGCAGCGACAGAGCGCTGGAGATATGAAGCGCGCGGGAGCGCCGCGCGGCATCTTCGAGCATTAAGACCTATTAGTATTTCAATCGGAAGTTATTTCTTTATTGATAGGTGTTTGATTCTGACTGCGACGCATTTGATAGTCACAAACAGTATTTCGTTACTTCTTGTCAGTTAAAAACAGGCAGTGACTTAAAGGTTATAACCTTACGTTAAACATTGACAAGGTGTTCGTTTCAGTACTCGATAATGGAGTAAACTTTGACGTCTTTGCTCATTCACCTTGAAATTTATTCGGAGTACCTGTAGTATTTGCTTTTAAGCTGTTAAGTTTTAAGTGATACTGGACAGGTGACGGTTGAAACTAACCTAGCACCTATAGTCACTACGTGGCTCACAAAGAAAATGTGGTTCTAAGCTCTCAGTTGTATTTTCAACTCCAAGACTTTTGTATCGCTGGCGAATGAAACTGCAAAATTAAAAAAAACATTACTTTCGTGTTTCCAAAGCTTTTAGCTACAAAATATATTGGAAATCCGTGGAAAAAGCTCTTTTGAAGATGACTACGAACATTTTCAAAAGGCACGAGAAGCCTGTGAATCGATTTCTGACCCAACCTTCGCGTGATTTGCTCCTGAAATCCATCAAACTAGGGGGCAAATTTCGGGCCCATCCCTACGTTTTGAATCCGAGAAACCAGCGGATGGAGCGAGGTTCCAATCGGTCACACGTGGCCATGTGGTACTTGAACGCTCTGATACCAACTGCGTACTTTGTCTTTGTTACGTTTCGTGCAGTTCAGACATTCAGAGATGAAACGGCGTCTCCTCGAGACACAATTTTGGGCGGTTTCGGAGTGGCCTTTTACTTCTTCCCGATACTGTTGCATTTGACATACTTGCTTTACGGAGACGAACTTCCTGGGCTAATAAATCAAGGACTCCAACTATTGGGTGGTACAATATAGAATTTTTAAGCTATTTTAAAAACGTTGTAATTTTTTGTGTCGGTTTTTGCAGATATGAACAAAAACACAGCGCCGCTGAAGCGCTCGCCAAATGAAAATTCCATCGGGTACCCGATGGAAGTGCGTCTTGAATTACTCGCCCACGGCATCTTCTATGGGTTCCAGGTTGTAGGGTTTCTGGTGTTGATTTTTGGTTTTCTGTTCCCAAAAACAAGATTTCTCGCTTCTTCCTTGCATGAAAATCCTTATGATCTTGGAAACCCGTACAGACTGATTTCTGTTTTGTTTTTGATTTACATCTCGGAGAATTACATCATCTCTGGATGGACTCTAGTTATGGCGACCGTGACGTTGGTTTTTCCTATTGCTATGGTGTTGGAAGAGTTCAGGTAAACATTGAGCATTGGACAAAGATAGAAACTAGGAATCAAAATTTTATGATGTTACTTTTTCGTAAATTGCAGCCACCGTCCTTTGAATCTGGAAGTGATGCATCGGTACCGTTGTGTCCAGCTGTGGGTCGCCAAATTCAATCGGGTTTTCTGTCAGCTGTTATGGCCTGTCGGTCTGATCTTCGTAATTGTGTTGTCGACTTTCGGAACCGTTGGAGTGATTCGGTACCCGGGAATCATTGGTTCAGTATTGGGCACTGTTGGCATCGTCGCCTACAGCATGCTGTATTCCAATTTACGTTTTTCTGCTGGAATTCATACGGGATCAGAGAGAGCGATCGATAGCTGGAAGTTTCAAGCGCGCGGGCCTTTCGCGAGGCAACTTCGAACGCTGCGACCTATTAGTATGGCTATGGGGAATTATTTTTTCATTGACATGGGCCTGATTTTGACTTGTGGGAATTTGATTATAGATAATAGCATTACTTTGCTTCTTCTTGAGTAGTATATAAGATTTGATTCGAATTCTTGAAAGTTTGTAGTAAATATTGATAGACTGTTTGTCTTTATTCGCTAGAAAGAAAATAAAATATCAATTACAATTTCAAAAACTTTACGGAATCAAGTCAAAAATCAGTTTCTGGAATAAGCTTCGGCAAGTCAATTTACACAGTCGAAAAATTTACTTTTTTTAAACAATGCGCTCCTGAAGCTGCGCGGCTGTGATTGTTGCGCTGTGGTGCGCGACTGCCTCTTCGTAACTGGGTGGCGGTAAATTATCGTACGCTGGAGGAGGCTGTTCAACATCGTAGTTGATGTCGGATTCTTGTGGATGAAGTAGCGAAACGAAGACAAATACGGAGCGCGGCGAGGTACCAGGAAGTACAGGAGCGCCGCCGCCGTTGGAGGAGTCTCTGGGATGCACTTCCATAGTTGGAACATCATCTGAATCTGCTCGAATGGAACCAAGGCGCTGATGGTTGTTGGAAGCGTAGTGGCCCAGATAGCGCAGTTGGCGCGGCGCGCTGAGGAGGCCGCATTTCCACAGAACCAAGTGGATGTAGCCGAAGAGGATGAAGAAGGCGTAGGTGAGGATGATGAATTTGCAAATGGCGAGGAAAATGTGCCAGAAGAGGAAGAAGAGTGCGTAGATTACGTCCTAAATTTGATTCAGAAATGATGGTAAATTCTGTTATATTTTTTAACTGATTTGTACACTTACTATTAAAGTAGCAAAGAACTTACACTCACCTCGTCAGCTGCCATTTTTGCTTTTGAATGTATAAAGTTGCAAGTCAGTCTGTGTCCATTTTGATTTTCTGTAAAAAAAACAGATAATTGAAGAGTTGTCAAAGTGTCCAATGGAATATTATTAATTATTGAACACGGCAAACTTTTGATATTTTGTATTAATGCTTTCACTGTTAACGTACCTCCTGATGTTAAGATTCAGGCATTGATAATGTCTAAAATGATTGAATAACAAATTGCACCAGTCTTGAATTAAGAAATTTCAAAAGTTGTGTTTTTCAAAAATTTGTTAAAATAATTTTGCCCCACGTGAAAATTGCCGAATGGATTTGCAGATGAATTGACGTTTTTGTGCTTTCCCGCGCTCAGACATTATGGCAAGTCATCTGTGCAATAGGGCAAATTTTCAGGTGTGCGCAGGCGCTGAGAGCTTTCTCCGACGTCTAGACTTTTACTGTATGAGAAGTATATGGCGAGTAAGCTACGAACTTTCTCTTAAAGGAAGTTGTATTCAATTAAAAATGATTGCTGGTATAGCATAAGTACACAAACAGTATTTTACATTTTCTTATATAATTTCTTAGGTCTATGAATATAAACATTCGTATTTAGCACTTTTGCCAAAAAAAAGAGAAAAATCACTTTCTCCACACTCTGGCATTGGAGAAGAATCAGCTGATTTCTTTAACCTCACGCTTGAATCCCTCTTGTACAACTTGATGGTATGACGGGGGATCGTCATACGGCGGTGGAAGCGTTTCAAAAGACGCTGCTCGAGTCATTGAAGTTGAAACTTGAAGTTGAATTTGGGCGGATGGTAACAAAGTTGATTGATTGTTGAGGCGATCGACTGATTGAAGTACACGGCTCCTTTGCGGCGTGCGTGATCTGCGCCCTCTGCACCGAGAGTCTCCGCAAACACAGCGCTGGTGGTGGAGGTCAGGACGAGTTTTGGACATGAAGCCGAATGTGATGCAGAGCCAGTAGAGGAATTGACAGATGGCAACTTGAGCGACGGCAGCACAGAGAAGGAAGACACAGGCGATTATGGCCATTAGTGGGTATGCCCACAACGGGTAGCTCCAGTCTTGAAAAATATAGAAAATTTAAATTACATTTGACTCGTACAAAACCCAAAAAAGAAAACAATAATAAACAGTTGGTGAGGAAATTGTTATTACTTGGTGCAAAGTGGAGTTTCTCAAACAGCTTACCAAATGGTTGGCCGGTAGCAGGCATTTTAGGGATTTTTTCATGTTATCATGGTATCTAGTTAGGGTTCAGATTTGCTGACAATTTACTTTAAGATTTTTAAATTCTTGGTTGTTACAGGCCAAAGAAAAGTGGGTAAATAGAGGGTTTGCTTGGTGAAAGTACTGGAGAAAGCACATGAGACGTAGTTGAATCTTATGGAGGGCGAACTTTCCCGCCTTGTTAAATCGAACCATAGAGTCGGTGGCATAGTCTTTTGATTTCTGCGGGTTTTCAGGGTTCATGAGCTTCATAATATTTACGTTAATCGATTGGATAATTTCTGTTCTTCCTTAAACAACTCGCTGCAGGAACTTGCTGAAAATTTCATATTACAGTTGCAAAATTTCTGATTGCAGCTTGTTACACGTTCACATGCATGGTTGCTCTTGCAAAACCACAACAAAGTGTTTTTGAAGTGTACGATGTGCACCTAATTCAATTCTACCTTTACGAAGTATTCTACGAATGAATCACATTCAGCCAGAGGCATCTCTGACAACTCTGGGACTAGCCTGTTACTTAGTACGAGTTACTTAGCCAAACCAGTGCATATAAGCTGAAACTTATACATATTTCAGCCACTTTTCTAGGAAATCGAGGTCAGCAGCGTTTTGGATCAATAGATACCGCCGATAGGTCTATTACGGATTTATGTAATCAAAAAAGCTACTTGAAAGCATTTTTGAGTTCCGGCAAGTCGTCATTGTGAAGGTGCGCTGGAGGAGATTTGCTTCAGCTTGCATCAGAGTTTTGTGTTTTGTTATTTCATAAGAGAAATTTGTAGCTTGCGTAATAGTTATTTTTTTTATAAGAACAATTTTTGGTGTAATTTTTCATTCGAGAATTTGTAATGCAAAATTACAGTCTTGGAATCATCGTTACTTTTTTCATTCGTTACTCCGCTCAATTCAATATTCTTTGTGCTAACCACTTATTTAGGAGGGGCTGCCGTCCATTCCAAAGAATGACATCTCCAAAAATAGCAAATTCAACGTATAACCATCTCGTAGACTGTTGGCGCCACCGGCACAAACACTTCAATTCAGCTAAAACGTTTATCCGCGTGCTGAAGTCAAGAATAATTGCTCCAGTCGACGAGAGAGACGTTGAATTTTACTTCGCGCTCTTGAAATGGGCAGTCAGTTGGGCATACGCGCTGCGAATACTCCCGGTCAAATTCCAAGTAAAATCTAAAACTTTCGTTTTTCCTCAAAAAAGTTGTTGGGTTAAAGCTTCGTTTCTCGCCCTCTGGACGTTGTCGACTCTTCGAGGTGTGGCTCTGCTCTTCTTTCTCCTTACAAACTGGAAGCTGTACGAGGATTTTTTCATCGACGAAATCATGAGCATCGACCACGTGATGGGAGCCATTAGCGGCACAGCAACTGCAACAGTTTTTGTCAGCTCATTTCTAATATTTCGACAGAGAGACTTGATGTTCCGTAACTTGAACTTGATGCCGAGAGCGGAGGGCCATTTCAGAGACCTTTTTGGGCAGGAAGCTGAAACGTGGAACCTGGTCATTTGGCAGGTTCGTTGGTGGCTGATTGGTGCGTACTTGCTGATTCCAAGCGCATGTTTCGTAACGCTGTTTTGTTACTTGGACGGCATTAATCTGGCGGTGAAGCTCAGTAGCCATTTGGCTGTCCTCGTCGAAGTTGGCATCATCGAGACTGCATTTTGCCTTCTGCTTGATTTGTACGCAACAGCATTCACTGTCTCCCTTTTGTACTTTGGCTTGATGACGTTGACAACAAACGTGTCGAGTTACAAATACTTGATTTTGGATCTCGGGTATATTGAAAAAGTTGACTTCAAAATAAGAAAAAATTTGACCACATTTTTATATTTCCTAGGAATCAGCCGGAAAGTCGGTCCTTGGATGTGTTGCACTTCTACGCGTATATTTATACCGAATTTCATATAATGAACCAAGCGTTCCGCAAGTATTCGCCATTGACCGTTTTCATTCTACTGGGCGTCGCAGCGATGAACTACCAGGTGGTGAACTTGAATGCAAGCCTGAACCGGTTCGGTTTGTTGGCGTACTGCGCATTCTGCATGTCGGTTGTCGTCAGTTTTGGTATCGCGTATTCGGTTGGGACAGTTTTGTCAGAGACGGTTTCGTATTCTGGCGATTTTTTGGCTAGGAAGAAATGCATGACGGCCAGGCAGATGGAGTTCATGTCGCGGGAAGAAAGGCGGCTGTATAAACGAGTTGCCAAGACTCTGCAGCCGTTGACGGTTAATTATGGAGTGTTCTTCAAAATTCAGAAGGATTTTGATAGACGGCTTCTGAGTAATTTAATTGACTATACAACTAATTTCATTCTAACGTTTAAGAGCGTTTGAATTTTGGCGCTTGTTGGAATGTAAAAAATACGAGTATTATTTGGCTATACAAATATTCAAGTTTGGTGTCATCCCAAAACTATGGCGATTTCAGCTTGAGTTTTATCGTTTTGTTGAATCTTTGCCAAGTTTTTGTATTAGTTTTTCCCCTGAATGCTCTAATTGATGTGTACAATTTTGCTGGGCTATAACGTTGATAGCCTGTTGTTGTTTTTGTGACAGCTTAAAATGCTGGCTTCAGTTTTAAAACATTTAATCAATCAGAGATGTCAAGTTTGCTCTCTAAATTGAATTCTTAACAGCACTTTATCCGTTAAGACGTATTCATTAGCGTTGACATCCCTCAGGTTCTTAGAGAAGTGCTGAAAAGAAAATTGTTTTAGGTATTACGTAAACATGTAAGACCATGAAGGACAGTTGACAGCCACAACAGCCACGTGCCGAGGACGACTTCAGAATCGATAGCGAAAATGGAAAAATTCGTCCCTTACTCGAATGTTATACTTTGCTCGGTTAATGTTTACTTGATACTGTTACATATATGCAATGTATTATGTATTTGGTATCGATCACTTTCTTTGGCTGTGGGGCTACATTTTGCTTAAACCGATGGTTTCAAAAATATCCATTAAACAGAGACGCTTTGGCAGAAGGTGATTTGCTGATTGCTTTTTAGAATGTCAGACGACCGTATAAACTAAACCAATTTTGACATGCCATATTCAGTCAGGTCATCGTCATCAGGTGTCGGGGAAAATTCTACAAAATGCTTCTTTTTTGAGCAATTACCCGTACATGGCATAAGAAACTTTTATGTCATAAAACCTGAAATGTTGAACTATTACATTAAAGCTGACAGCTTAAAACTTTTAGCGGCTGGAGCCTAGAGGAACGTTGGACGTTTTAGTTTCTGGCAGATTTTGAACACACTTCTTCAGTACCTCTTGTCGCTATTAGTGTCAGTCAGTCTGCCTGGAATTTTCGTCAGGGAAACATTACGTTGTTTGTTGAAAATATACAAGGCAAGTTCTTGTTGAATATTCAGTTTTTGCTGTTAAGGCTAGGAGAAATCTCCCTCAGTCTGAATTTAACTTGCTTAACAACAAGCAAATTGAGCATCATAAAATAAAATGCCAGCTCCCAAGAGGAACCCTCCGAAAAGGCAGCCGCTGCCTGAGAATCAGTACCTGACAACACTTTCGTATTCTTTAATCTTAAAGTCGATCAAAAATGGAAGCACATTTCGGATGCATCCGTATGAGTGGAACGAGACGACTCAGCGGATGGACCGAAGTTCCGACAGAGGGCGCTTGGCTGTGTGGCACTTGAACGTGTTCATGGCCATCGCCAACTTTGTTTACGTTACGATTCGCGCTGTTCAAGTGTTCCAGGACGAGAACGCTTCTCCACGTGACACAATTTTGGCAGGTTTTGGGGTAGCATACTATCTTTTCCCGCCAGTTTTTCAGCTTACATACTTTCTATGTGGAGACGAATTCCCAGGTCTGATAAACCAGAGCTTCAAGCTGCTGAGAGGTAATTTTGGAGCTGGACTTGCTCGAAAATTTGAGGTGTCTGCCTGACTTTGCTTGTTTTCAACAGACCTAAACAGGGATGTACCGCCCACAAATCTTGGACCACATCAGCGCTATCCGGTCGAAGTCCGATTCGCTGAATTCTTCATTTGTAATTTCCGCTACGGTTTCCAGTTCTTGGGCGTCCTGGTCCTGATTTTTGGATTCGAACTTCCGGAAACAAAGTTTCTGATTTCGTCCTTGCATGATGACCCGCGGAATCTTTGGCTGCCGCATCGACTTCTGTTTTTGAGTTACGTGCTCTACATTTCCTATTTCAACTACATATTCGGCTTCTGGGTGATCGGACCGGGATTCGCCTTGGCGTTTCCTTTGTGTGTGGCTCTTCAAGCGTTAGGGTAAGTTGATTAATTATGATCATCTTTGCAAAAACTTGAAATTGATAAAGTTTGATTCTGTAGTGAGCGCAATATGACTCATGAAACCATGAGCTACTACCGTTGCCTTCAACTTTGGACCGCTAAATTCAACCGCGTGTATAGTCGCATATGGCTTCCAGTTGGCGAAATTCTTCTCATCGCCTTGTCAACTCTTGGAATCGTTGGAGTCATTCGGTATCCTGGGGTCATCGGGCTGGCTGTCGGAAATATCGGACTTACTGCGTACATCATTTTGTATCTTCTTCTGTGCTTCTTCGGGACAATCGACGATAGGTCACGAGCGACGATGCAACGCTGGCGGTTCGAAGCGCGTGGCCCCGCTGCGCGCCAACTGCGAGCCCTGCGACCCATCAGCGTTTCGATCGGAAGCTACTGCTTCATTGACAAGTGTCTCATTCTTACTGCAACCAACATAATTGCCAACAACAGCATCACTTTGCTTCTTGCGTAATGCATGATCCGAAAGGAAAGACTCCTCATCAACAGTTGACTGAGTAGTCAGCGTCAGCAGGCCTTAAATCATTCTCGATTCATTAGGCTACACTAGTAGGCCTTATGGTTTCCCTTTGATTATTTCTGTATTGTCGTGAAGCGCGGTCCTCACACAATTTTGTAGGTCATATTTGGTATCAGTCAATAGAGGACAGCTTGTAGTTGTGCAAAACTTTCTTCGTTTTTCGTTTTTATCGACCAGTTTTTTGGGAAATTGACTGAAAATAGGTCACATTTTATGAATAAGTTGCTAGATTAAATACCCATAGTAACACGAATGGCTCTTAAATTTAGCTGTTTGATAATAATAACATCGCTAATCAGTGTAGCCAAGGTTTGACGCCATGTGTTTTTTTATCTAAAGTGATTCCAGGTAAATCGTGGGTAGGAACCCAGATAGTGGGTAGTAATGAAGATCGCAACAGGATCTCAACGGGATCGCAACAAAGGATCTCAACAAATCTCAACAGGATTTCAACAAATCTCAACAGGATCTCAACAGGATCTCAACAGAATGTCAACAGGATCTCAACACCAACATTTGCCGATCCGCCCTCTTTTTTAGACACGCCCATCGATTTTTCTCGTCCAGGGTGTTCAAAGACGAACATGTTGGTCATGAGAGCAGGATCTCAACAACGACGCCAGTGGAGCAGGATCTCACCAGTGGCACAGATAAAGCAGGATCTCAACAGTGGAGTTTTATGGATCAGGATCTCAACAGGATCTCAACAGGATTTCAACAGGATCTCAACAGTGGAGTTTCAGTTAGGCTTAGTTACGTTAGGTTTAAAAAACCTGGGTTACAAACCGGTGCCAGTGGAGCAGAATCTTTATTAAAACCCTTTCCGCAACTCGGAGCATCGCACCGGTTTGTAACCAAAGTTTTGAAACCTAACCTAACTTAACCTAATTGAAACTCCA